>JAWQEG010006106.1:2500-27500 GCA_033782935.1 Petrolisthes cinctipes
TTCTCTTTCATTCTTTGTGTTCCCTCTCATTCCATTCATCATCTTTCATTTTTGTGTTCTCTTTCATTCTCTATATTTTCTCTCTATTCATTCTCCTCCCTTCTCATAATTCTCTTTCGTTCCCTCTATTCTCTTTCGTTCCCTTTATTCTCTTTCCTTCACTCTTCTCTCTCCTTCTCTTTCGCGTTCTGTGTTTTCTCTCGTTCTCTTTATTCTCTTTCCTTCACTCTTCTCTCTATTCTCTTTCGCTTTCTGTGTTTTCTCTCGTTCTCTCTTACCTCTCTCGTTCCCCCTCCTCTCTCTCTCTTCTTTTATTTCCTGTCTGGTCCCACTTTCATCTCCCCTTCCCTCTCCTCCCTCGCCACTCTTTCATTTGCTTCCATTTTTCCTTCCTCCCACTCTTTCTCCCTTCCTCCCTCTCCATTTCTTCCTCCTACTCCAATTCCCTTTCTTCCTTCATCCTCTTTTCTTTCTTTCCATTCCCTTTTAATATTCTTTCCTCTTCCCATCTCTCCCTTGCCTTTATTCATTCTTCCTTCCTTCCTTCCTTTACTCTACCCTCCTACCTACTCTTCCTCTCTTCTTTCCCCCTTCTACCCCTTCCTATTCCCCCCTTTCACTTCTTCTCCGTTTCTCCATGCCTTCCTTCCTCCCTACCTCTTTTTGTTTTTCCTTAATTCTTTCCTGTCATGCTCTTTTCCTATTTTCCTTCCTTCTATTCTTCCATTCTTCCTTTGTTTCCTTCTTTCATATCTTCCTTTCTTCCTTCATTCTATTCTTCCATTCTTCCTTTGTATTCCTCTTTCATATCTTCCTTCCTTCCATTCTTCTTCTCTCCCCTTCCTTTCCTTCCTATTCCACCTCCATTATCTCTCTTCACTTCTTTCCCTTTTCCTCGACTCCCCTACACAGAGCTATCTACTTTCACTATCCCTCTACATTTCTCTCCCTTTTCCTCATTTCCCACGCTTCCTTCTATCTCCACACCAAACGCTTCACCCTTCCTCCTACCTCAACCCTTCCCCCTACTTCTTCCCTGCCCCTCAACACCCAAACTCCCCTACACCACTCTCTCCTCTGCCTCCTCCTTTCCTTAAATTGGTGGCGGTTTCTTCTGATTCGATACAGTGGTAAGTTGCTCCCATTCCACTCCTCCTCCATCCCTAAGTCCTATTCTCCATCACTCCCGTCCCTCCCCTTCTCTTCCCTCCTCCTCCTCCATCTCTTCCCTCCATCCCTAAGTCCTATTCTCCATCACTCCCGTCCCCCCCCTTCTCTTCCCTCCTCCTTCTCCTCCTCCTCCATCTCTCCCCTCCATCCCTAAGTCCTATTCTCCATCACTCCCGTCCCTCCTCTTCCTCTCCATCCTTCATCCCTACTATCTCCATCACTCCCGTCCCTCCCCTTCCCTTTCCTCCTTCTCCCATCCATCCCACATCCCTACTTTCCCCAAAACTTACGTACTTCCCATCCCCCCCTTCCTCCTCTCCCTCGTTCTCACACTCCCCATCACTTTCGCATTTCCCCATTTTTCTCTCCACTCCATCCATATTACATCTTTTCTCTTCACCTATATTCTACTCACTTCGTCTGCCCTTATGTTCTCCCCTTACCCTAATTCACTTACTCATTCTAATTTCCCCCATCCCTCCCCCGCCCTCCGCCCACACCATAACACACCTTGCACACTTAAACACCCGTAACACACCCACATATATTCCTTTCAAGTCCTTAACATTCCTCCCCACTCAAATACACACTCTTCCCCACGCCCACACTCTTCCCCACGCCCACACTCTTCTTACCACGCCCATGCAACTTTACTCAATCCCAAACTCTCTCCACTTCAAAACTCTCCTTCCCACGCCCACAATCTCCCTCCCATGCACACACACACAGGCTCTCCTCACGCCCACAAGCACTCCTCCTCACGCCTAATCAGCCCTTCCCACGCCCAAACATATCCCTCCCAACGCCCACATGTCCTCCCAACGCCCACAGTTTACAACCCACCTTTATGAGACCCGTGTTTATGACCCTGACCACTACCACCACCACCACCACTACCACTACCACCACCACCACTACCACTACCACTACCTGTGTCCCCCTCCCCCCGACCTTTCTCTGACTCTCCCCTACCCCACCCCCACCCCCATATTAACTCCACCACATCCCCACACCAAAGCACCTCCACACACCCACAGTAGCCCGGCCTCCTGCAAGCCCACATCACATCCACAGTAGTCCCTTCCCGGCCACATCACTCCAATAACAACCCCTCCTGACCACATCCCTCCCCAACAATAGCCCCTCCCACACACCCACACCAGTCCCTCCTTCACCCCCACATCACACACACCCACACACCCACACCAGTCCCTCCTTCACCCCCACATCACCACTTACAACCATTGTGTTCTTCCAGGTCAATAATACACACCACCATGCATATCCCCGCCTTTCCTGTCAATTGTTTTGTGTCTCCTTCAATGTGGTATAACTTATTTTGGATGAACACATATAGGACTTGTGATTCTTACCAACTCTCAGAAAACAGACGATCGCAGTGTTCGAGTGAGGTATCTTAATTTACGTATATTTTTATTCATTATTTTACTGGGGTACGTGGACTGTCAATTGACCACAACAATACATGACTCTCAATCGATCACAACAAACGACTCGGCGCTTATTGTTTATTCCTCTGGTTAACATGTGACTAATTTCTCAGTAACGTTTGTTTACCACCAACATTTGAAATATACAACCCACCCACCGTTCCCTTTCTAAAATGCATCGATAACACACACACACACACACACACACACACACACACACACACACACACACACACACACACACACACACACACACTCCCCAGAAGCAATTAATACAGTGCAAAGCAACTCAAATAATATAGCAAACTGACTCCAACACCACATCATTAACATTAAGATAACGAGGGTTAATGACATTATATCCATCTGGTGTTTGGTGTTTGGCCAACTTAGTATCGGTGTACAAGTCATCACACGTTTAAAAAATCTCCGTGGGCAACGAGGCTTTAAAGTCTGTCTGTATGTGAGTACAATATATGGGTGACGTGTGTGTGTGTGGTTGTGTTTAGTGCATGCATATGTGTGTGTGTGTGTGTGTGTGTGTGTGTGTGTGTGTGTGTGTGTGTGTGTGTGTGTGTGTGTATATATATATATATATATATATATATATATATATATATATATATATATATATATATATATATATATATATATATATATATATATCAACCGGTATATGTGTGTGTGGTGTGTCCATGTGTGTGTGTGTGTGTGTGTGTGAGGCCGGGCTGGAAGATCGCCCCTCCCCTCCTCCATTTTTTGTGCCGACCCTCCGTGAGCACCGGGGGAAAAAAGGCTTAACGCTGCCCGACTACCTCACCCTGCCTCCTGGTTCACCCTGCCTCCTACCTCACCCTGCCTCATACCTCACCCTGCCTCATACCTCACCCTGCCTCATACCTCACCCTGCCTAACCCTACCTCTACTTTCCACGTTTTACCTTTACTGTACCGGTACATATTTACCTCGGCCCACATGAGAGCATCCCTAAAGCCCAATGGATAAAAATTAATGTACTCCAATTAAACCACAAACACCTTATCAGTCTTAGATGAGACACTTGGAATGATGGAAGACGATATTAAAGTGTTCAAAGAAGATAACCTGTTGTTGCAGAGTTAAGGGGACAGAACTGTACAGTGTTGGTAAATCTGGACCAACTGATTCCTCAAAACTATTCCAAACAACAGGCCACCATCATTTTTGTTAATCTGGTCCTGTTTCTTGGCATACTTTGGGGGAATCAAGGAGATCTAATGTACCCAAAGTATATTATCCGCTTAAATGGTGCTTTTCGTCGACGTATATATAGTGTAAACAGAGTAAGATAAGCTTGTGTTGTGTTTATTAGCCCTAGTCTGCCTCCGCTAAGCAACATATGAAGTAACACTAAAATCATGTAAATACAACTATTACTACTGTATCCAGGTGATGGTCAACTCAAATAGGTCATCACAATTATACCCTGTCATCACTACGGTACCATCATCATTATCCTTACCAGTATCACCACCATAATCACTCCTACTATTACCACCACTACCAACGCTTCTTCCAACACTACCAATACCACCAACTGTCCATGCACCACTGCCATATATCCTTCCACCACTACCACTACCACCTTTCCTCAACTGTCCATCCACCACTGCCATATATCCTTCCACCACTACCACTACCATTACCACCTTTCCTCAACTGCTACCACTACCATTATTCATGTAAGTGGACAAAGTATAGTTTCCATCAGCTTAAGGGGGTAATTAGCTTTTGTTTCACTGGAGTGCCTTGATTCCTCTAAAGTATGCTAGGAAACAGTACCAAAAGAGCAAAAATAATGGCGTTCTGTTGCTTGGAATAGTTTGGAGGATTCAGTTGCTCCAAATATACCAACACCGAATTTCCTGCTTAAGACAATCTCCGGAAAATATACGTTTATATTAAAGATGTTCGCATGCACATACACATTTAATCACGTATTAATTTATGAAGCATCTGTTCCTACCTACCTAATAATTTGTCATCACTACCATGCACCCATCTCTCGGCTACTGACCCTACCTTTCATTCACTTCCCATATATAGAGTACAACCATTTTATTAACACATCCTACCACTCTGCCACTAACTATAACTAACTCTCCTACCACTGTACGTACCTATAACTCAAACACCCATTAAATGATATCTACCACTACCACTAACTCCACCACCCACTTACAGCAATCCCCTCCCACTACCACTAACAACATTCACTTACTGCAATCCACTCCCACTACCACTACCACCACCACCACTACCACTACTACCATCACCACCACCACTACTACTACTACCACTACCACCACTACTACTACCACTACCACCACCACTACTACCACCACCACCACTACCACCACCACCACCATTACCACCACGACCACCACCACTACTACCACCATCACCACCACCACCAGTAAGGGAGGAATCTACCAATATCCCTCCACCCCTGTGTTTCCATGACAACCACAATCTTGAGCACCACCATCGCCTCCTCCGTCTCTTTGTCACTGCGCCTACCACCATCCACCACCACTACCACAATCGACCACCACTTCTACCACTACCACCATCCACCACCACTACCACAATCGACCACCACTTCTACCACTACCACCATCCACCACCACTACCACAATCGACCACCACTTCTACCAATACTACCATTCACCCACCACTTCTACCACTACCACCATTCACCCACCACCACTTCTACCACTACCACAATCGACCACCACTTCTACCACTACCACAATCGACCACTACTTCTACCACTACCACAATCGAGCACCACTTCTACCACTACCACAATCGACCACCACCACTTCTACCACTACCACCATTCACCACTACTTCTACCACTACCACTATCGATCACCACTTCTACCACTACCACCATTCACCACTACTTCTACCACTACCACTATCCACCACCACTTCTACCACTACCACTATCCACCACCACTTCTACCACTATCGACCACAACTTCTACCACTACCACTATCCACCACCACTTCTACCACTACCACTATCCACCACCACTTCTACCACTACCACTATCCACCACCACTTCTACCACTACCACTATCGACCACCACTTCTACCACTACCACTACCCACCACTACTTCTACCACTACCACTATCCACCACCACTTCTACCACTATCCACCATTACACACAGTTTCAATACTACTCCTACTACTACTACTACTATGCTCACTCCTACTACTACTACTACTATGCCCATTCATACCACCACCACTACTTCTACTACTACCACTACTACTCTACAACCACCATCTTTTTATCACTACACCCACTACCCCCACCCACCATAAACTCAGCAAACATCACCACCACTACCACCACTACCACCATCACCACCACTACCACTTACGTCATCACCACCACCACTACCATCACCACCACCACAACTACCACTTACGTCACCACCACCACCACCACCGTCACTACTCCCCCTCCCTGTCTCCCAATCTTGCCTTCTCCCTTCCCTTCCCTTCCCTTCCCTCCCCTCCCGCCTACCTAATCTTACCGCCCATCCCCTCCCCCCGCCCCCCTCCCCTCCCCCCCGCCCCCCCACCTCGACCTAGCAATCACTCCCGCACCAACCCAGGCGCCACCCTCCCATTTATCGCCCGCCCGCCCGCTACCCGCCCACCGCCCACATGCTCATGCTAAAAAAAGAAAAGAAAAGACAAAAAAAACTCAACATCCCACGTGTTTATCATCCTCGCTCATAAATAAATAAATAAATAAATAAGAAATTAAAATGAAATAAATAACTAAAAAAGAAATATAAATAAAATTAATGAGTAAATGTATAAATCAATGTATAAGCCCACCGCCCACTTTCTCATAAATGCCCACCCAATCATAAAAAAATGTTCCCATAGTCTCTTTTACTTTGTCCACACGTCTGTCCCACCCACCGCCCATATGTCCATACTGTATAAAGCCACCCACTGCTGCTCCACACCCACTCTACACTCACCACTAACCCATGCACCCACCAACCCACCGCCTTTATATATCTATCTACCAGCCCACCAACCAACCCACCTCTCAGCCACTCTCTATCCCTCATGTCTCACACACCTATCCACCCACCCACCCACCGTCAGTACTCATAGCCTATATCTATCTATCTACCAGCCCACCTCTCAGCCACTCTCTATCCCTCACTTCCCCACGCCCCACACACCCACCCACCCACTCAACCACCCAGCCACCGCCCGCACGCCCGCTTTCTCACCTTGTAGGACGACGCCCAGACCCGCCCAACAGAGGGTGGTGGGTGTGACAGAAAAACATTGGCAATATTAATAAGTGATGGTCGGGGATGAGTGAGTATCAAGCACAAAAGCAGACAGACAGGCGTGATTAAGATGGGCAAGCAGTACAAGTTCCGTTCAAGCATGCAGACAGGGAGGTAGGCAGTGAGAGAGAGAAGCAAGCACGAGAATGACAGGCAAACAAGCTCAAGACAGGCAGGCAAGCATGGAGTTAGGTAGGCAGGCACGAGAATGACAGGCAAGCATGCAAGCAGGCAGTGAGGCAGGCAAAAAATAGGAGTAGGGAGGCAGGCATTGAGAAGAAAGGCAAGCAAGCAAACTTAAGGCAAACGCACAAGCAGACAAGGAGGCATGGGCAAGCAAACAAGGAGGCATGGACAAGCCAACACACACACACAAGCAGACAATGAGGCATGGACAAGCAAACACACACACAAACAGACAATGAGGCATGGACAAGCAAACACACAAGCAGACAAGGAGGCATGGGCAAGAAAACATACATACAAGCAGACAAGGAGACATGGGCAAGAAAACACACACACAAACAGACAATGAAGCATGGACAAGGAAACACACACACAAGCAGACAAGAAGACATGGACAAGCACGAGGCAGTGAGTGTGTGTTGGCGTCACCCTTACCACTAAGAATAGTTAGTGGTGTTGTGAAGAGCCACTACCACTACTACCATCCTTTAGCCCCCCTCTCACCCTTCTCCCTGCCACCACCACTACTACCATCTATCACCCTGTAGCCTCACTCTCACCCTTCTCCCTGCCACCACTACCACCACTACTACCATCTATCACCCTGTAGCCTCACTCTCACCCTTCTCCCTGCCACCACTACCACTACCATCTATCACCCTGTAGCCTCACTCTCACCCTTCTCCCTGCCACCACTACCACTACCATCTATCACCCTGTAGCCTCACTCTCACCCTTCTCCCTGCCACCACTACCACTACCATCTATCACCCTGTAGCCTCACTCTCACCCTTCTCCCTGACACCACTACCACTACCATCTATCACCCTGTAGCCTCACCCTCTCACCCTTCTCCTTGCCACCACTACCACTACCATCTATCACCCTGTAGCTTCACCCTCTCACCCTTCTCCCTGCCACCACTACCACTACCATCTATCACCCTGTAGCCTCACCCTCACCCTTCTCCCTGCTCACCCGTTACCCTGCCCCTGCCACCACCACCACCACCATCTTTCACCCTGCCTTCTCTCTCTTGTTTACGCTTCTCCCTGCTTTACTCCTTACCCTGCAGCGCCCCTCATTCCTGTACCCATATGGACATTCAAAACACCAAACGCCGGAATATCAATCAAGGTAACCAAAAAAAAAAAAAAAAAAAAAAAAAAGAGATAAAATATATTACAAAACAAAAGTGAGAGAAGATGAACAGGGGACACCCACTCAGAGAACAGACACACCATAAAAAATCGGCAAAAGAGAAAGAAATTGCATGAAGCCGGAAAATACGAGTAAATTATTTCCAACTTGCGTAGATTTAAAGAGGAAAGCATTATTTTGTGGTCCCCGAGTACGACCTGCTGGTGTTACTAAGGATGGTGTTGTAGCGGAAATGACAAAACAACTGTGGTGATCCCGATGAGAACTATGATGGTGATAACAACGACGACGAAGACGAAGAGAATGAAGACGACGAAGAGAATGATGACGACGAAGAGAATGATGACGACGAAAAGAGAATGACGACGACGAAGAGAATGACGACGACAAAAAGAGAATGACGACGACGAAGAGAATGACGACGAAAAGAGAATGACGACGACGAAAAGAGAATGAAGACGACGAAGAGAGAATGACGACGACTAAGAGAATGACGACGACGAAAAGAATGACGACGACGAAAAGAATGACGACGAAAAGAGAATGACGACGACGAAAAGAGAATGACGACGACGAAAAGAGAATGAAGACGACGAAGTGAATGACGACGACGAAAAGAGAATGACGACGACGAAGAGAATGAAGAAGACGAAGAGAATGACGACGACGAAAAGAGAATGAAGACGACGAAGAGAATGACGACGACGAAAAGAGAATGACGACGATAGAGAACATCACAACAACACAGCCTCTAATAAAACGACGGTAAAAAAAAAAGAGCCACTGTCAAAGGGAATTAATACCCGGATACACCATGAAGCTGTGAGGAAGACGAAGGAGAAACAGCCAGCTTCCCTATGCTTAAGGGAATGACCTCTAGGAAAAACAGAGCATACAGGATCCCAACCAGCCAGCCAGCCAGCCAGCCAGTCAGCCAGTCAGCCAACCAGCCAGTCAGCAACCAGAGCATACAGAATCCCAACCAGCCAGCCAGCCAGCCAGTCAGCCAACCAACCAACCAGTAAACTAACCAACCAGCCAGCCAGCCAGTCAGCCAACCAGCCAACCAGTAAACCAACCAACCAGCCAACAAGTAAACCAACCAACCAACCAACCAACCAACCAACCAGCTCAACCCGTCCACCCCCCATCCCCCACTCCTTCTATCCTGGTTCTTGCCCGTACGTACCCAGCCCGGGGCACAGCCAGCCAATGTGACGTGCCCTGTAGCTTATCCAGTCGCTCGGCTTAAATTAGTCCAGTGAAGGGTGGTTGTTTTTTTTTTTCTCTGAGGGGTGGGGTACATGCGTGGTTGGTTGGTTGGTTGGTTGAAGGGGATGCCATGGCGTGTACAGTCGCGAATTAAAGTTCTATTCCACGAGGCCATTAGTCCAGTGGTGAGTTTTTATTTGTTTATTTTTCTTTTCGATGGGTGGGGTACATGTGTGGTTGGTTGGTTAGTTGGTTGAAAGGGATACCATGGAGTGTACAGTTGCGAATTAAAGTTCTATTCCATGCACCAGCAGGCCATCTTTATCAGTGTCTTAATTCTTACTATTATCTTGAAGCCTTGGCACCATATTAATAGATGTATATTTAATCAGATGTCTAAGTTAACACGATCAATTAACGGGAAGGCATCTGCACATTACACTTACATACATACATTATTATATACAGTACATAAACCCATTCATAAACACTGTACAACCATACATTCACTTGGAACACTTCACCACTATCTAAGTACAGTGCTAACATTACTAGTTTTTACCCTGGCGGAGGGATGTGTGTTGTGTTGTGTTGGGGGAGGGAGGTGGCAGATGGATGGTGAGGGGACTGGGTGTGATGACTACATTATATTCCGCCTTCTCAACAGCACCTTCATTGTAGTCGAGGTCAGAATTGTATATATATATATATATGTATAATTTAATCCAGATAGATATATATACCGTCAAACATATATTCAAGAAACAGACAGACTGAGGTAATTACATAACTATAGAGGCTTATATTAGACAGTCATCCAGGCATGTATAAATATAGGGAAATCAACGCGTCATACATACACGAGAATAAATACATCGAAACTGGACTAAACGACACAACCTGATGAATAAGAGCGAAAATAAATGGTCAGACTCATAATATCAAGGATCTCTCAAAGCTGATGACATGATAAAGCGATGAAGAATGTACAGGCGCGGTCAAAAGTTCTGTGGTACTCATCAATTTACATACGGTAACACATACATGCACACATACATACATACATACAACCTGAATGACGGTATGTGTATTTTTGGATGTATGTACAGTTGGGGAATAATGTATTTGAACACTGTTGGTAGTTTCTGACAACAGAGCCAATAGTAAACACATCAGTGAGAGAAAGTATTTATGAATTAAAGGATAACTTTTATTAAACAGTCTGTGGTTTGTCAACGTCTCCCAATATCAGTTATCGTTATGTAGTAATGAATGAATTTTGTCTATTGCTACCGTGTTTATCTCAGGCATTGTTACCAGAAGCCGCCAACGGTGTTTAGATACTTTGTTCCCCAACTGTACGTGTATAGTTATGAAAGTGTTCAATAGTGTTTACGTAAAATCCTGTTGGTCCATATCTTCCCCCTTCCCACATTCCCTTCCATTCTCTTCCCTTCCCACATCGCTCTCTATATCTCCCCCATTTTCACATCACTCTCCCTCCGTCTTTCCTTCTCACATATCTCTCCCCTTCCCACATTACTCTCCATTTTCTTCCCTTCCTACATTCCTCTCCCTCCCTCCCTCTCCCCTCCCCCACATCCCCCTTCCCTTCTCATACATCCCTCTCCATATCTGCCCCCTTTCAACATCCCTCTCCAATCCTCTCCTTCTGATACATCCCTCTCCATTTCCCTCACCTTCTCACATCCCTATCTCCTTCTCTATCCCCTTCCCACATCCCACTCCATTTCTCTCACTTTCCCACATTCCTATCTCCTTCTCTTTCCCCTTCCCACATCCCTATCTCCTTCTCTCTTCCCTTCCCACATCCCTATCTCCTTCTCTCTCACATCCCACATTCCTATCTCCTTCTCTCTCCCCTTCCCATATCCCATTCCCTCCATCTCTGCCCTGGTGTCGGCTTGCCATCCCTCTCCTGTCCACTATCTCACCCCACTGCTCCCTCAAAGCAATACACACCAATACAAAGAAATACAAACACACACATATCCACTATTTCTTACGAGGGCGAGTGGACGTGTGTGTGTGTGTGTGTGTGTGTGTGTGTGTGTGTGTGTGTGTGTGTGTGTGTGTGTGTGTGTGTGTGTGTGTGTGTGTGTGTGTGTGTGTGTGTGTGTGTGTGTGTGTGTGTGTGTGTGTGTGTGTGTGTGTGTGTGTGTGTGTGTGTGTGTGTAAATTCATCCAGTAATAACCCTTAGACTAATCGTAGTAAACAAACAACATCGCTCAAGGTAAATCAGGAGTATCTATCATCCACCTATAGGAGTTTTAGGCTACTATTTCTTCCGGGTCTGATTGTCACTTTACCCTGTGTGGTCACCAATCAGAAGCCATTAAATACCAGTCTGTTTTTTGTTTTTGTTTTTTTGGTATGTAAGAATTCTACCTTTTTTTTTAACTGGTGCTCGTCAAAGCATTGTATTGTAATAACTTTTCCACTAGTTTTTTTTTTTATTATTATTATTATTATTTCACTTCAGGAACTCACGTAACTGAATAAAAGTGTCCCGAGTAAAATGTATAGATAAAGTAAATTCCCATAAGACATGCCCGGGTTCCGTAAGTTCTCATAACAAAGAAGTTTAGCTCCCTTCATCCTCCCCTTACTAGTGCCTTTACCCCCTCACCCCCATCACCCACCTCCCCTCCCTCTCCTACCTACCTGTCACACTTCTCTCTCGACCGCCTTACTTGCCTACCTTCCCCCTCCCTGCCTATCTTCCCTCCACCCAAAATCTCTTCTCCTCTCCCTTATTTCCCTCTCCATCCTCCTTGCTTTTCTCCTTAATTCCTTTCCCCATCTTTCTCTCTCCCCTGATTACACTCTTCTCCTTCCCTATTTTCCCTTATTTTCTATCTCTCAGTTTTTCTCCGTCCTTCTTTTCACCTACCTGCCTTTCTCTTCTCTTCCTCATTCTCATCCAACCCTTCCTTTTCCTCCTTCTGATCCTACCCCTCCTCTTCCTCATTCTCATTCTACCCTCCCACTTCCTCCTTCTGTGCTTCTTGTGTTTTTACCATGCCAGTCAGACCCTTGCCTCCCTGCCGTGCTTCATTATCCCTGCCTCCCGTCCCTACTCTCCCCCTACCTACTGTGAAAGCCTGCCTGCCCTCCCCCCCCCTGCCTGCCTGCCTACCGTGCATGCATGCCGTGCCTGCCTGCCTGCCTGCCTGCCTGCTTCCCTTGCCTGCCGTATGTCTTCTAACGCCTCAGGCTGACCCGCTTTGACCCCCGTCCATGTGTGACCCGTCAGTGATGTGGCAGGCAGGGCGAGGCAGGGGTGGGGCACGGAGGCAGGGTTGGGGCAGGGCGAGGCAGGGGTGGGGCAGGGCGAGGCAGGGGTGGGGCAGGGCGAGGCAGGGGTGGGGCAGGGCGAGGCAGGGGTGGGGCACGGAGGCAGGGGTGGGGCAGGGCGAGGCAGGGGTGGGGCAGGGCGAGGCAGGATTGGGGCACGGAGGCAGGGGATGGGGTAAGGCAGTGATAGGGGGCAGGGAAAAAGTGAGGTCAAGAAGAGTGGGGAAATGGTAAAACAGGAAGGTTGGGGAAGGGTTAAGGCAGAGAGGGTGCATGGGTAAGGGGGGAAGTAAAACAGGGTGGGTTGGGAAGTGGTGAGGCAGGGAGAATGGGCAAAACAGTTACTAAAGCAGGGAGGGTGGGTAAGGCAGGGAGGGTGGAGACATGGAGTGTGAGGGAGGGAGGCAGGTAGGAATGAGGAATGCGTGGGACATAATGAGAAACAAGGCCAGGTAAGTCGGGACAGTTCAGGGATGAGGCAACCTGAGCTGTGAGGTGGATAGAGGTGTGAGGTGGACAGAAGTGTGAGGTGGATAGAGGTGTGAGGTGGATAGAGGTGTGAGGTGGATAGAGGTGTGAAGTGGACAGAGGTGTGAAGTGGACAGACGTGTGAGGTGGATAGACGTGTGAGGTGGACAGACGTGTGAGGTGGACAGACGTGTGAGGTGGACAGACGTGTGAGGTGGACAGAGGTGTGAGGTGGACAGACGTGTGAGGTGGATAGAGGTGTGAGGTGGACAGAGGTGTGAGGTGGACAGAGGTGTGAGGTGGACAGAGGTGTGAGGTGGACAGAGTTATGAGGTGGAAAATTGTTGTTTGGTTAGACAGATATGAGGTAGACAATTTTGGTGTGAGGTAGACAATTTTGGTATGAGACTGGTGTGAAATGGATAAAGAAAGGTGTTAGGTAGACAGGTATGAGGTAGACAGTTTTGGTGAGGTAGACTGGTATGAGTTAGACAGTTTTGGTATGAGGTAGACAATTTTGGTGAGGTAGACAATTTTGGTGAGGTAGACAATTTTGGTATGAGGTAGACAGGTATGAGGTAGACAGGTATGAGGTAGACAGGGGTGTGATTCACGTGAAGCGAGGGGGATGCGTATATCAAACCCGGGGTGAGACAGGAATGAAGCAGTGGCGAGGCAGGGGTGAGGCAGGGGTGAGGCAGGCGCGATGCGGGAACATAGTAAACCTCTCCGCCCCCCGCTGTGAAGGCGATGACCTCCACCCTCACCCTGCCTCACCCTCACCCTGCCTCACCCTCACCCTGTCTCACACTCACCCTCACCCTCACCCTGCCTCACCCTCATCCTGCCTCACCCTGCCTCACCCTCACCCTGCCTCACCCACACCCAGCCTCACCCTCACTCTGCCTCACCCACACCCTCCTCACCCACACCCTGCCTCACCCACACCCTGCCTCACCCTCACCCTGCCTCACTCTCACCCTGCCTCACCCTCACCCTGCCTCACCCTCACCTTTACTCTCATCCTTCCTAGTTTTCACCCTAACGAACACACTCCCTCACCCTCCCTAAACGGGTAATCTTCACCCTCATCCTGCCTTTACCTCACCCTCAGTCTATCTTACCCTCACTCTCACCCTGCCTTATCTAGTAACATGCACCCTAATCCTGCCTTACATTTAACCTGCCTAGCCCTCACCCTGCCACCACACCCTCACCCATTCTAGTCCCCTCACCCTTCCTAGCAAAGTGACCCACCCTATCTCACACGCTCCCTGCCAGCCTCTTCACTCACATACCCTGCCAAACCTCCTCCAACCAAACTCTCTCACCACACCACCCACCTCCCGACCCCTACTATTATAACTATTACTATCAGTGTCGCGACTACAAACATTGTTACTATTTATACTACTACTATCACTACTACTACTAATACTACGGTCCTACCACCACCACTACTACTACTACTACTACCACCATTGTCTTGATCACAAATGCCCTTATTATTATTATTATTTTTATTATTATTATTATTATTATTATTATTATTATTCCTGAAACAATAACTACCACAGGTCTTGTAGTAACTACCAGAAATATTCTTACGACAACTACCACCATTCCACTTACCACAACTACCAACATCGTTCACCCCTCAGTGATCCCTCCCTCTTGCGGTTAATTTACTAAATGAGCTGCATCACCACCACTACTGCCAACACCATAACCACCACCACCACCACCACTAATGCCAACACAACCACCACCACCACCACCACTACAGCCAACACAACCACCACCACCACCACTACTACTGCCACCACCACCACCACCACCACTGCCAACAAAACCACCACCACCACCACTACCACCACCAACAAGATTACGACCACTACTATTGCTATTACAACCACTAACAGCACCACCACGACCACACTACCACCACCACTACTACCATTAAAAGTGGCGTACCAACACACCTAAAGACACCATCATTAGTACCACAGAAAACTACTATACCACCACTACAACAACCATTACTACTGTCAAGAAGGGTACCAACACACCATACGTAACCACTACCACCATCGAGAGGTACCAATAAATCTAACTTAGCCACCACCACTACCAATACCACTACCATTACCACTACTACTACCACTATTACCATCAAGAGAGGTACCAACACATCTAACTTAACCACTACCACTACCATTACCACTACCACCACCACTATTACTATCATCACCACTACTACCACTATCACCACCAACACTTCTAACTTAACCACTACCACCACGACTACCATCAAGAGAGGTACCAACACATCTAACTTAGCCACCACCACTACCATTACCACCATCACCACTACTACCACTATTACCATCATCACCACTACTACCACTATTACTACCAACACTTCTAACTTAACCACCATCACCACTACTATACCACTACCACCATCACCACTACTACCACTATCACCACCAACACTTCTAACTTAACCACCACAACCACTACTACCATCACCACTACTACCACTATTACCATCATCACCACTACTACCACTATTACTACCAACACTTCTAACTTAACCACCACTACCACTACCATTACCACCACCACCACCACCACCAGCACCGTAACGACCCTCCCGGCACAAGGCTAGTGGCGGCCATCTCAGACAGCGTCCGCCATCTCGGGAGGGACGGCTGGTGGCGGTGGCGGCGACGAACATCATTAGCGCGGCCACTTCCGCCCTGTTATCTGGCCGCCCCAGCTGGGTCAGTCCCCTCACTGCCCCGCCCCGCCCCGCTACACCCCATCCCTAGCTACCCCCAACACCTAGGACTCTCTCTCTCTCTCTCTCTCTCTCTCTCTCTCTCTCTCTCTCTCTCTCTCTCTCTCTCTCTCTCTCTCTCTCTCTCTCTCTCTCTCACACTGACTGGTTTGACCTCCCACACAAACCACTGCCCCAACCCACTCCACCCCCTGGGGTCTAAACACGGCCCCAACCCGACCCGACTCCCCCCCCCCCCCACACACACACACCGCAGGACACAGTGACGTAGGAGGAGGGAGAGAGGGATGGGGAGAATGTGTGACAAAGACCAGACTCCGGGTGTTGAGGAAAGTTGTGCCCCAACCAGCCCCGCCTCGCCCAGCCCCAACCCGCCCCGCCCCGCCTTCCGACCCCTGACCCCGGCAGCATCACTGTCCCACACTGGGGCAGGTCAACCACCCGGGCAGCAGGCAGCAAGAGAGGGGGGGAGGGGAGGGGAGGGGAGGGGGACAACCTGCAGGGAATGAGGCCAGCCCACCCTTGCCTCTCTCACGCCACCACCTGCTTCACCCTTACTCACCCTTGCCTGCCTTTCATGCTTTATTCCCCAGTATTCTTCTCTCAGTCATGTTCACCCTTTTCTCACTGTCACACTGTCAAATTCACCCTTGTTACTAATCACACTTGTCTTATAATCACCCTTGCCTCAGTCTATAATTATATTCATCTTTGGTTCATTGTCACATTGCTCCTCACACACAATTCGCCTCCCCCCCCCCACCACCACCACCACCCCCAACACCACCAGCACCAGCCTCACCCTAACTCACCCTTCCCTGCCTCTCCTGCTTTATTCCCTCGCTGCCTCTCTGTCTTATTCACCCTTGCCTCACTGTCACGCTGTCACACACATACCTCCTCCCACACTACCACTTTCCTCCATATACTGCTATATATCTTCCTTCTTTCATCCTCAATCCTTTCATCCCATCAATCCTACGTCCCACACCCCAATATTCTTACATATATACCTTCCTTCTTTCATCCTTCCTCACTTCTTTCATATCAATCCTACGTTCCACACCAGCACAATCCTACATTCATATCTTCCTTCTTTCATCCTTCCTCACCTTTTTCACATCAATCCTACATCCCACATTACCACTTCCTACATTAATATCTTCCTTCTTTCATCCTTTTTCCCTATTTATCCTACCTGACGCTGCTGTGCTTGGCTGTTTGGTGTGTGCCTGGCTGCCGTACCCTTTGACTAAACTAAATCCTTCCTAGCCTGCCTGCCTGTGCCTCCTCTCTTAGTGGTAACCCTTGTGTTGGTACGAAAGGGACAATAGTTTCCTCTTCTTCGTCACCTATGTCCCTGCTTTACTGTCTCCATGCCTGATTCCCTTATTCCCACTCTGTCCACCCCCCCTCCCTCTCTCTCTCTCTCTCTCTCTCTCTCTCTCTCTCTCTCTCTCTCTCTAAATGCCTGCCTGCCTGCCTGCCTGTCTGTGTGTGTGCCCTCCTACCTTTCGTCCCGTTTCACTGCCTCCTGTATACTGTATGCCTGTGTAGTGGGTTTAGCTATGGTAGTGGTGAGAGGGTAGTGGTGTGGTAGAGTAGTGGTAGTGTGGTAGAGTGTGGTGAGTGTAGCGGTATTGTAGTGTGGTAGAGTGTAGTGTGGTGAGGGTAGTAGCGTGTTGTGTGGTGAGTGTAGCGGTGTGGTAAAGTGTGAGGGAAGCAGTGTGGTGTGGTGTGAGTGTAGCGGTGTGGTAGAGTGTGAGGGAAACGGTGTGGTGTGGTGTGGTGTAGTAGCGTGTGGTGTGGTGTGGTGAGGGTAGTGGCGTGTGGTGTGGTGTGGTGAAGGTAGTGGCGTGTGGTGTGGTGTGGTGAGGGTAGTAGTAGTAGTGGTGGTGGTGTAGTATAGTGTGAGGGTAATGGTGTGGTGTGGTGTGGTGTGGTGAGGGTAGTAGTAGTAGCGGTGTGGTAAAGTGTGAGGGAAGTGGTGTGGTGTGGTGTAGTAGCGTGTGGTGTAGTGTGGTGAGGGTAGTAGTAGTGGTGTAGTGTGGTGAGGGTAGTAGTAGTAGTGGTGCATGGTGTGGTAGAGTGTGAGGGTAGCGATAGCGGTGGCGCCTGAGCTATATATCGCGGTGAAAATGTTGGTGGGAGCGGAGCGGAGGGGAGCACTGGCCGGCCCTCTATCATTCATCACAGCCACGCCCTCCCTCACACTACCTCATACTGCCCTCATACCTCATACTGCCCTCATACCCTCACACTACCTCATACTGCCCTCATACCCTCACACTACTTCATACCTCATACTGCCCTCATACCCTCACACTACCTCATACTACCCTCATACCCTCACACTGCCCTCATACCCTCACACTACCTCATACTGCCCTCATACCTCATACTGCCCTCATACCCTCACACTACTTCATACCTCATACTGCCCTCATACCTCATACTGCCCTCATACCCTCACACTACCTCATACTGCCCTCATACCCTCACACTACCTCATACTGCCCTCATACCCTCACACTACCTCATACTGCCCTCATACCCTCACACTACCTCATACTGCCCTCATACCCTCACACTACCGCATACTGCCCTCATACCTCATACTGCCCTCATACCCTCACACTACCTCATACTGCCCTCATACCCTCACACTGCCTCATACTGCCCTTACACTTTCCTCATACTTTCCTCACACTACCTCATTCAGCCCTCATACCCTCACACTGCCCTCATACCGCCCTTACACTTTCCTCATACTGCCTTCATACTTTCCTCACACTAACTCATACAGCCCTGATATCCTCATACTGCCCTCATACCCTCATGCTGCCCTTCTACTTCCCTCATACCATCACACTTCCTTCATACTGCCCTCATACCCTCATACTCCCCTAACACTGCCTCCTAGTATCCTCACACTTCCCTCACATTGTCATCATACCCTCATATCGTACTAACACTACAGTAATATTGCTAAAAATAATATATTGCCCTCATATTTTTAATAATGTGGCCTCACACTGTTACTCACTTGACTCCACACTTCCTCATACTACCCTCATGATTTAATATTTCCCTCGTACGACATAACTGCGTTTCTAAGGTTTCATATCAGTAAATGGTGTTCCTCGGGGCTCACTCCTTTCACTTACTCTCTATTATATTTTTTTACCAATAACCTTCTTAAGGGACCCTGTGTTGTAGTCAGATAATTGGAGGTAAATAAGTCCTTCAAATATTGTCACGAAACACCACCTATATGGAAGGAGCTTGTTTTGTGGCATAGTCAGGAGGAATCAGAAGCCTCTAATTTTCATACACGATCACAGGGTCCTTAACTGTCTGTACTTTATTCTACATCCATTCTTATGGTAAAAATAATTTCACTCTCTTGTACACTAACTTCTACACCAGGTTTGATTGACAACTTGACAACAGTCCGTCCTCAATGTTTCTCGCCACATCCACTGATCACTGACTAATTGAATTCTTATAGTTCAACTCTGATTGAGGCAGAGAAAAATTAGTGATTTTCAGTGCTTCAAAGCATAGTTCCTTCATCTTGCGACTAACTCTGTGTAGCTGTACAATCACGAGCACGAATAAGTATTCAGGTGTGCTTTGAATACCTACAGACAGTAAGTAAATGGACAATAAGATCTCCACTGGAATTACTTCACTCGTGAATTGGACTGTTCAAAGCTTTAACCAAAGCTGTATACCTATTAGTGCTCGTGACTGTACACACACACACACACACACACACATACACCAGGTC
This sequence comes from Petrolisthes cinctipes, assembly GCA_033782935.1. Classification (NCBI taxonomy): domain Eukaryota; kingdom Metazoa; phylum Arthropoda; class Malacostraca; order Decapoda; family Porcellanidae; genus Petrolisthes; species Petrolisthes cinctipes. The sequence goes on from JAWQEG010006106.1 coordinate 22,441, forward strand.
AGTCACATCAGCGTCACACCAGCACTGCAAATTAATGAATAGTTGATTAAAATACCTTCCCCTCCACCTCTTTAATACCGCCCCCCTCTCCCCCTCCCCCCCAACCCTGCTCCTAACCAACGCCGGGGGATGGGAATGGTGCAGGGTGCAACAGGGGTGGGCAGAGGTGTAGGGGCAGCATGGTACGGAAAGGGGACAGGGGTGGGATTGGAAAAACCCGAGGGGGGCAGGGGGAAAAAAGCAGGGGTTTCAAGGTAATGGGGGAGGGGGTTATGGCTAGAGAGAAAGTATAGGAAAAGGGGGCAGGGGGCAAAAAACAGGGGTTGCAAGGTAATGGTGTGGTCATGACTAGGGAACAAACAGGATGAGGGCAGGGGAAAAAGCAGGGGGCACAAACAAGCATAGGAAGGGGGCAGATGGGGTAGGGGGGGGGGAAGGTCGAATGAGGAAAAAGGGAGAAAACCAGAGGGCAGTAAGGGAAATGAGGGTAAGGGAGGGTGGTGGTGGTCGGAATAGAGACAGTTTAGAGGGAGGAAATGGGCAGCACTGGCTAAGGGGAAAGGGGTGACAAAGGGGATGAGGAAGACCCCTAGGGCAGTATAGGGCACACAATACACTGGTATCTTTTTATTTTTTTTTATTCCTTTTAATATGTAGAGATTGAAATGACCATAACAAATACAACCAGTAATATAATTGATTTATATTTTAATACTTAGCTATGTAACAATAAAACTCGGGTACACACACACACACACACACACACACACACACACACACACACACACACACACACATCTTTGCTGCGACGCACGATGCAAAGGGGAAAAATATATATAAACTAATTCGCACCTCACCTCCTGTTAAAATAAACCCAAACCATAGAGAATAATGTTGTACAGCTCTTCGTCCTCGTTTTCATTAATATACAAAAAAATAAATATCCAGACAGTAGCTACTAACACATGAGCCGCAGAAAGCCACCACGTTGGATAACCAGGGTGGTGCGACAGACCACAGACACACTGCAACACGGACAGGCGATCAATTTTGGACGGAGGATGATGCAAAATGACTCCAGAGTAATCAAAGTTGAACACCTTACGTTGTACACCGATTCTTGTGGGAGTTGAAGTGGTAGGAGTGGATGGAGTGGTGGTGGTGGTGGCTGTGGGAGTGGTAGTAGTGGCTGCAGTGGTAGATGTGGGTGTTAGAGTGGTAGCTGTAGTGTGGGTGGTAGTGGTGGTTGGAGTGGTAGTAGTGGTTGCAGTGGTATGAGTTGATGTGAGTGTTAGAGTGGTAGCTGTAGTGTGGGTGGTAGTGGTGGTTGGAGTGGTAGTAGTGGTTGCAGTGGTAGGAGTTTATGTGAGTGTTAGAGTGGTAGCTGTAGTGTGGGTGGTAGTGGTGGTTGGAGTGGTAGTAGTGGTTGCAGTGGTAGGAGTTGATGTGAGTGTTAGAGTGGTACCTGTTGTGTTTTAGGTGGTGGTTGGTTGGAATGGATGTGGGTGTTAGAGTGGTAGTGTAGTGTGGTTATGGTGATGGTATGTACTGTACTTTACTATGGTGAAAAAAGTTCGTTCCCTAGGCCAGCCACATTATGACTGAAGCCCCAGTGGTTCGAACGACTAAGCAACAAAAGGTAGATAATATATTTTTTTCTACATAGAGAATGGTTAGGACTAAAGACAAGAAGCCCCCCATTAATATCCCCACAGTAAAATACAGATCTCTATTCGTGTATAATGAGGTGATCTGTTTCCTGGTATAGTTGGAGGATGCAGTAGTCCTCCAACTCACCTTGACTCAAATGGCCCCCTTAACAGAAAATGGATATAATGGAATACAACCTTGCATTTTCATTTTCTAATCTAACCTTGACATATTGATATTTGTATTTGTGTTTGTATATCATTTTTATATGTTTAATAAGGAGTACTCAGTTGCTTCGTCAATTATTCCCTTCATTGAGCGCGTACCAAAACTATAGACGGCACATAAAAATTTCAGAGTGAACTAATAATTGATTAAATATATGGTTTATTGTACCATACGTTCTCTGGTCTGCCTGCAATATTATTAAACTCGATAAATTTAAGCCTATTTTCCAATACACCTGCCAAGTTTCATAAAACTGATACAGACTTAACTTATCTTGCGAGCACACACACACACATATACACAGAGGAACTACTACATACATGCATGCATACACACACACATCCAGAGGAACACACACACACACACACACACACACACACACACACACACACACACACACACACACACACACACACACACACACACACACACACACACACACTTTACCCCAGTATCACTAAAACAGAAGCCACACCATGACCAACCCAACATCCTACCACAAAAATGACCTCTCCCTCCCCACCACCAACACGGAGGGGAAATATGCGACGCCTTCAATACTGTAGTGAATGATGTAGTGGGTGGGTGAGGCATTGGGGGTCCTCTCCTGCACTATACCACCCCACCACTAAACTATCCATCCTCCCACTATACTATCCACCCTTCCACTATACTATCCATCCTCCCACTAAACTATCCATCTTCCCACAATACCCAATAATGTTACCGTAACGTTGTCAACCACTTACTACTTCTGCCACTAACAATAATAAATAACTCTACTACTGTATTACTTCTCCTGAATTAAACCACCTTTTCTTTATACCCAATGCTGTTATCACTCTCAAAAACCTCTTAATGAAACCACTATACCTTCCTCCACGACCATCATAAGCAAAACTACGACAACACCTACAACTGTTACCACAACCACAATTACTACAACTATCACAACTACCACATCTACTACCAAAACCACAACTGCCACAACCACAACCACTACAACTACTGCAATTACCACATTTACCACCACAACTACCCCCATACCCAACACTTCCACAACTACTACAACTACCACCATAACCACAACTACCACAACTACCACCATCAGTGCCACCGTCGCCGTCGCCTGCCACACCTGCCGCCTGTACACACACCACGCCCACCAAGATATCGACCACATGTGTACACACCAGGGTATACACACACACACACACACACACACACACGTATACATACTCATACATGCACAAGGGGACATACATATATATACACACACGCCGGTACACAGGAACTTTGAGACAAGATCCTACACACACACACACACACACACACACACACACACACACACACACACACACACACACACACACACACACACACACACACACACACACACACACACACACACAACACTTGGATATATGCACGCACACATACATACATACTGTCACATAAACCTATAAATACATTCTTGCACGCACGCACAGTTACATACACAGCCCTTCTTGTATTTATGTATGTACGTACATCCAAGCACATACACGATCACCTCATGTACAGTCACGATAAAATAATACATCAGCTGAATGAATAAGGTGAATGAATATGATTAAGTGAATGAAGGCTTCTCTAGGAGGGATGGAATTTAATCACTCGTTCAGGAAAAATAAATAAGCACACCAAAAAGAAACTACTGTACATGAAGTGGACATAAGAAAGGTTGACAGAATCGAAGAAAGATTAATAAAAAGATGATAAATAAAGGTCGTGGTGGTTGTGGTTTTAACAAGAGTATAACACAGTGTATTTGTAGTTGATTGGAACTGTTGTTTGGTTGTTGATTAATACTATGGTGTAATTTTTATGACCTAACACCCCATGCGGCATTTAAATCTACGTTTTGATTTTGTAGTGTAAAATGAAATATACAATGGATTAACGTAGTACTAGTTGTAGCAGTATTTGTGACAGAGTTAGTGGTTGTGGTGGAAGCGGTATATATGACGGTAGTGGTAACAGTTGTGGTAGTTGTGACAGAGATGGTTGTGGTGGTAGCTGTGACAGAGATGGCAGTGGTGGTAGTTATAGTGGTGGTGGCAGCTGTGACAGAGATGGCAGTGGTGGTAGTTATGGTAGTAGTGGTGGTAGCCGTGACAGCTGTGGTAGTGGCGGTAGTTATGGTAGTATTGGTGGTAGCCGTGACAGCTGTGGTAGTGGCGGTAGTTATTGTAGTAATGGCGGTAGTTATTGTAATAGTGGTGGTAGTCGTAACAGTGATGGTAGTAGTAGAGGTGGTAGTCGTGACAGTGATAGTAGTAGTGGTTGTAGTCGTGACAGTGATGGTAGTAGTGGTGGTAGTTGTGGGACACTCATCAAAGCCACAAACTCCTCACTAATCCCAAAGCCGGGGGGATGGGTGAGGCCTGTGGGAAGTTAGGGTGTAGTGTAGTGGTGGTGGGGGTAGGGGGGAGTGGCTGTAGTGGTAGGGGGGAGTGCCTGTGGTGGTGGAAGTTGTTGTGGTGGAAGAGGGTTAGAGTAGATGGCGACATGTTTGGTGGGAGAGTTGGTGGTGTTGACGGTGGTGGTTGGAGAGATTGAGGTTAGAGAGTTGGAGATGGGAGTGTTGGAGGTGAGGGGTGGGAGAGTTGGAGGTGGGGTGGTGGGAGAGTTGGAGTTGGAGGTGGGGGGGGTGGGAGAGTTGGAGGTGGGGGGTGGGAGTGTTGGAGGTGGGGGGTGGAAGAGTTGGAGGTGGGGGGTGGAAGAGTTGGAGGTGGGGGGGTGGGAGTTGGAGGTGGGGGGTGGTAGTGTTGAGGTTGCATGGGTGGATGGATGGATGGTGGGTGAGTGGTTTTAGCGCTGGTGTCAGTCTGAATGGTGGTTAAAGAACAACAAGGTATGAGGATTCTTTATTGACGACGTTTCGCTAGTCTCTTCAGGTCAAATGCAGTACAGCGAAACGTAGTCGTCAATACAGGCTCCTCCTCATACGCTGTTGATCTTAAGGGGATAGATAGTACAGTGTTGGTATATCTGAAGCAACGGGTTCCACCAAACTATTCCAAGCAACAGACCACCATTATTTGTTTTAATCTGGTTCTGTTTCCTTGAGTACTTGGGTAGAATCAAAACGCTCCAATGTATCAAAAATATACTATTCCTTTAAACAACAATGTCAAGTT
>JAWQEG010006106.1:37500-39043 GCA_033782935.1 Petrolisthes cinctipes
TCTTTTTTGGTACATTGGAGTGCCTTAGTTCCTCCAAAGTATGCTAGGACACAGGACTAGAAGAGCAAAAATGATGGTGTTCTGTTACTTGGAATAGTTTGGAGGATTCAGTTGCTCCAGAATTACCAACACAAAACTTCCCCCTTAAGGCAAATAAATGCTTGAGAATGTGGATTATGCCTGAGGCTGAGTTTCTTTGGATAAGACAATGATATACTCTGACCATATTAAATAGCTGAAAGGTCCTACGTGTATTGTATATAATATTATGCTTAATCTCCTACTAATCATTTTAAGAGGATCATAATAAGTATAGGACGAATTGGATATCTATTCATCCCTCAAAATATGTCAGGAAACTGATTCTCTTATTAGTGTACAAGTAGGGAGAGTCCTGTTTTGTAGTATAGAATGGAGGAATCAGTGGCCCCTTCAATTTGCCCACAACACTTGACTGACTCCGTTAACACCACCAAACCACTCATAGGAATATATGTTAATCCTTTCAGTACTCACGGTGCCAATATTCACAGCTTCTAAATGCACCCTACTCTACATAACACACCACAATGTAACACCAGCACAATACACCATACCACAACACCACACCCACACCACAACCCAAAAATATCCCATACCACAGTGCCATCATCACTACACGCACCATACCATACCACACCATCATTACACCACACCATACCATCATAACACACTACCATCACACCACACCACACCAGCTGGGGGTAAAAAAAGCGAGGCGTGGCATCGATCCGGTCATTACGCCAACCCAGCCATCCATCACCTCATCCCGCATCCGTAATGACGCCGCCGCCCACACACACACACACACACTATGTCGCACGCCCACACACCAAGCACGGCCAGTCACACATAGACACATACACACACCATATGTCGTAAGCTCACACACACACACAAACACAAACACACACACATACATACACACCATGCAGTCGTAAAAAGCTCACTCACACTCAACCACCAACACGTACACACATACACTCGCACACAAACACACATACACTCCAGTCCACCCACCCACACCCACACCCACACCCACACACACACACACAAACACTCACGTCCACCCACACACACACGCACGTCCACCCACACACACACACACACACACACACACACACACACGCACGTCCACCCCCACCCACACACACTCACACGCACGTCCAGTCAGTGCCACCACCCACACCCACGCCCACACAGCTCATAGCGGACAAAGAAGCACTGAAAAAAATACGATACTTCAGCCCAACACAGCTTACCCCTCCCCGACAACCACCCCAACCCCTCCTACCCCCCGACAACCCCTCCGACAACCACCCCAACTCTCCTACCCCCGACAACCCCTCCCCGAAGCAACACAACCGATCTCCCCCTCCCCGACAACACACACATTCCCGTCCCCGACAATCCCTCTTCCCCTACCCCCGACAACCCCGATAACACATAAATCCCCCCCCCCCCGACAACCCCGACAACACATACATCCCCCCTCCCCGACAAT
>JAWQEG010006107.1:0-2500 GCA_033782935.1 Petrolisthes cinctipes
GTATATTTTCAGCCTCAGGGCTGCACTCTGCTCAATAAACCGTTTATTATTATTATTATTATTATTTTACACTCCAACCCACACACACTTTCCTATATGGGGACAGATCTCATTAGGTAAGGTACATTATCAAGATGAGAGAGAGAGAGAGAGAGAGAGAGAGAGAGAGAGAGAGAGAGAGAGAGAGAGAGAGAATGATGGTGGTGAGGACGACACATGGTGATGCTTCCTCCTCCTCTTCAAACCTCATCTATTGTTGTCATAATGTGTGTGTGTGTGTGTGTGTGTGACATAAGTACATTCACCCGGGAAAGAAGAAGACCACAAGGCAGAGAATGGATTTCGACAGAAGAGATAAAAATTAGAGACAGACAGAGAGAGGCAGGCAGGGGTAGATGGAGACCAGACAGACAGACAGACAGACAGAGAGAAAAGAGTAAAAAATTACCTTGGATGGGAAAAATTCTATTGAGTGAAGGCAGAAATAAAAAGACTGAGAGAGGAAAGAGGACTATGATCTAATGGAACAGAGATTCAGATTCAGATTTTTATTATTTCCATTAAATACAATGGCTTTTCTTACATATAAAAGTAGTATGTAACATAATTATAATGAGGTATATACATATTTACATGATATATGGATGCAGTGACATCAGAATTAAAGATAGTTAAGAATTGGCCTCTAAAAGGTAATTTTTAAGTTGTTTCTTAAAGGTATACAGGCTACTTGATTCTGTTATATTATTGGGTAGTGTGTTCCATACCTTTGGGCCATGTACACTCATAGATAGTGCCCCACAGTCTAGCCTAGATCTAGGAACATAAAGATCGTTCCTCTGCCTTGTGCTACTGCTTGGGATATCGTTTATGGTCGGGAGTTTATCGAACCAGTTAGGATAGAAATTGTTTTGAAGTTTAAATATAGTTACAGCTATGTCATATGTAAAATTTGTTGATACTGTTAACCATTCTAGTTGTTGGAGTATGGGCGTAACGTGGTCATATTTTCTTGCACCTACAACTACTTTTGAAGCAAAATTCTGTAACTTCTGTACATTATGCAAGAGAGTTTGATTAGTTTTGCCATAGATAACAAGGCAGTAGCACAAGACAGAGAAGACTAGAGATTCTATAACAATTTTCCTAGTATCAATGTTAAAATTATCTCTAACTCTATTTATGTATAATAAGGTCCCCATAACCTTTTTAGTCATTTCATTGATGTGTTTATCGAATGTCATCATACAGTCGATAAACACACCAAGGTTTTTCACATGTTTACTAGGTATAATATTACAGTTGTTAAGATGAATTACAGTGTCTTCTGGTATCTTATTTACAAGTTGTCTGGATCCTATAAATATACATTGAGTTTTGGTATCATTAAGCATCAGACCGTTTTTACTGAGGTATTTCTTAGCTTGAGTTAAGGTGTTTTCTGTTCTTTTAATTAAGTCACCTAACTCATTTATAGATCCACTGTGTAACAACTGAGTGTCATCGGCATACTGGATAAGAAGGCAGTTGTTAATATTGTCCTTCAGGTCATTAACAAACAAATTAAAAAGAATTGGCCCCAGAATAGATCCTTGAGGAACTCCATAATTTATTTTAGATGAAGAAGAGAGAATGTTGTCAATGCGTACTAATTGGGTCCTGTCATTTAGATAATTTTCGAGCCAAAATCTATCGATGTTATAATGAGTGAGTTTATTTAATAGAAATGAGTGGTTAATGCTGTCGAAGGCTTTGGACAAGTCACATAAAGTTAGCAATGATATATATTTTTTGTCCATATTATTATAAATTTGAATAGTTAGCATGGTTAAGGCTGTCTCAGTGGATAGTTTGTGACGAAATCCATGCTGGCTATGGGATAGGATATCATTTGATTCGAGGAACAGCTTTAATTGATTACACACAATTCTTTCTAAAATCTTAGATATAGTTGGCAGGAGAGAAATGGGCCTATAATTATTAATATTTTCCCTGTCTCCGTTTTTATGGATGGGGACTACAATGGATTGTTTCCATAGTTTTGGAATTTTCTCAGTTAACAATGGATGTATTTATGATACAGGTGAGATATGGGATAATGACAAAGAGGGAATCTTTAATATATGTTGAAGTTATGCCGTCAATTCCTGCAGAGCCTGTGTTCTTTACTTGTTTAATCGTTAATATGATATCTTGAGGACTGACTGGTTGGGGTCTAAATGAGGTAATGTTGTTATTTTGGCTTATAGTTGGGGTTAAAATATTATCTGATTCACTCATGGCTTCCCTCGACTTTTCAAAGGCTTTCTCTCCAATGCTAGTAAAATACTTGTTAAAATCATCTGTTCTCTGTTGAATGTTGCTGTGACCATGATTTATAATAGGTTTATTGTTTGGGACAATGTTGTTAATAATTTTCCAAGTCCCTGCTGTGTTCCCTTTATTCTCATTGAACTTTTGATGGTAATACTCTGTCTTTGCTTTATATCGCATGGATCTT
>JAWQEG010006107.1:7500-28821 GCA_033782935.1 Petrolisthes cinctipes
GGGAGGGGAGAGAGAGTGTTAGAGAGGGAGGGAGGGGAGGGAGAGAGTGTGAGGGAGGGAGGGAGTGAGAGAGTGGACAGTGAAGGAACAAGGAGGGAGAGGGAGGGTAGAGAGAGTGTGAGGGAGGGAGGGAGGGAGAGAAGGAGCCTTTGTGCAATTTTATAAATATATATATATTTTTTTAACATTCTACGGTGAAATGGTAAACTAATAATAACATTGACAAGCGTTCCACTAAGAACACATATTATTATAACCTGATTATTATACCTATTATAACCTAACACACATACATTATTACAGTGCTACACACACATTAACACACATACAGTATTACAAGGCTACACACACATTAACACACAAACAGTATATAAAACCAATAGAGACTTAGCTCTATGTCTTTCATGTATGTTTATCTTGTCTTGTAACACTACATGATTATATTTTCTCTGTATATGTGACATGTATTATTTTATTGCATTATATTTTGTCTAATAACATTGACAAGCGTTCCACTAAGAACACATATTATTATAACCTGATTATTATACCACCTCAGTTTGTCATGAGAGAAAAAGATTATTACTTATATCTTTATATTTTAATTAAATATTAATTAACATTTCAGTATGAACATAATACATACAGCATGCAGTATGTGTGTTCTTTTATATCAATGTTTGGGATATGACACTTATATTTACATATTGTCTATCAGTAATATTATTTATTGTTGGTAAAATTAGTATATATTGCTTACTGTTATAGCAAAGTTTAACTCTCTCTCTCTCTCTCTCTCTCTCTCTCTCTCTCTCTCTCTCTCTCTCTCTCTCTCTCTCTCTCTCTCTCTCTCTCTTGTGACAGTGGAAATGTCCTGATAATCTGCAAACTATAAATATATTAAGTTTTTTGGGTACATCCTGTGATAACTTGTGCAGGCAGTGTTATGTACTGTGTAATGGTGGGTGTGTGTGTGTGTGGAAGGAGGGAGGGTTGTGTGTGTGTGGGGAAGGAGGGAGGGTTGGGTGTGTGTGGGGAAGGAGGGAGGGTTGGGTGTGTGTGTGGAAGGAGGGAGGGTTGGGTGTGTGTGGGGAAGGGGGGAGGGTTGGGTGTGTGTGTGTGTGGGGAAGGAGGGAGGGTTGGGTGTGTGTGTGTGTGGGGAAGGAGGGAGGGTTGGGTGTGAGTGGGGAAGGAGGGAGGGTTGGGTGTGTGTGGGGAAGGAGGGAGGGTTGGGTGTGTGTGTGGAAGGAGGGAGGGTTGGGTGAGTGTGTGTGGGTGGAAGGAGGGAGGGTTGCGTGTGTGTGTGGAAGGAGGGAGGGTTGGGTTTGTGTGTGTGTGGGGAAGGAGGAAGGGTTGGGTGTGTGTGTGGAAGGAGGGAGGGTTGGGTGTGTGGGGAAGGAGGGAGGGTTGGGTGAGTGTGTGTGGGTGGAAGGAGGGAGGGTTGGGTGTGTGTGTGGAAGGAGGGAGGGTTGGGTGCATGTGTGTGTGAGGAAGGAGGGAGGGTTGGGTGTGTTTGTGTGTGGGGAAGGATGGAGGGTTGGGTGTGTGTGTGGAAGGAGGGAGGGTTGGGTGTGTGTGTATGTGGAAGGAGGGAGGGTTGGGTGTGTTTGTGTGGTGGGGAAGGATGGAGGGTTGGGTGTGTGTGTGGAAGGAGGGAGGGTTGGGTGTGTGTGTGGAAGGTGGGAGGGTTGGGTGTGTGTGTGTGGGGGGGGAAGGAGGGAGGGTTGGGTGTGTGTGTGGAAGGAGGGAGGGTTGGGTGTGTGTGGGGAAGGAGGGAGGGTTGGGTGAGTGTGTGTGGGTGGAAGGAGGGAGGGTTGGGTGTGTGTGTGGAAGGAGGGAGGGTTGGGTGTGTGAGGGAAAGGAGGGAGGGTTGGGTGTGTGTGTGTGTGGGGAAGGAGGGAGGGTTGGGTGTGTGTGTGGAAGGAGGGAGGGTTGGGTGAGTGTGTGTGGGTGGAAGGAGGGAGGGTTGGGTGTGTGTGGGGAAGGAGGGAGGGTTGGGTGTGTGAGGGAAAGGAGGGAGGGTTGGGTTGTGTGTGTGTGTGGGGAAGGAGGGAGGGTTGGGTGTGTGTGTGGAAGGAGGGAGGGTTGGGTGAGTGTGTGTGGGTGGAAGGAGGGAGGGTTGGGTGTGTGTGGGGAAGGAGGGAGGGTTGGGTGTGTGAGGGAAAGGAGGGAGGGTTGGGTGTGTGTGTGTGTGGGGAAGGAGGGAGGGTTGGGTGAGTGTGTGTGTGTGGAAGGAGGGAGGGTTGGGTGTGTGTGGTGAAGGAGGGAGGGTTGGGTGTGTGTGTGTGTGGGGAAGGAGGGAGGGTTGGGCGTGTGTGGGGAAGGAGGGAGGGTTGGGTGTGTGTGTGTGGAAGGAGGGAGGAAGGAGGGAGGGTTGGGTGTGTGTGTGGAAGGAGGGAGGGTTGTGTGTGTGTGTGTGTGTGTGGGGAAGGATGGAGGGTTGGGTGTGTGTGTGGAAGGAGGGAGTGTTGGGTGTGTGTGGGGAAGGAGGGAGGGTTGGGTATGTGTTTGGGGAAGGATGGAGGGTTGGGTGTGTGTGGGGAAGGAGGGAGGGTTGTGTGTGTGTGGGGAAGGAGGGAGTGTTGGGTGTGTGAGGGGAAGGAGAGAGGAAGGAGGGAGGGTTGGGAGGGAACGATGAGGTAAGCGTTAGGAGGAGAGGGAAGAGGAGGGATGAAGGAAAGGGAGGAAATTAAATGAAGTGATAGGAGAAAAAGGATAAGGGGAAGAAAGGGAGGATTGGGGATGGTAAAGGAGAGGAAGGGAGAGGGATTTGAAGCTGTAAAGGAAGGGAGGGGAGACTAAGGAAAGGGAGGAGAGGTGTAGGGAAGGGAGGGGAAGGGTAGATAGGGCAATGAAAGGGAGGGGAGAAGAGAAGAAGGGAGGAGAGGAGTAGGAAAGGAAAGGGAAGAGTAGGGTAGGTATAGTAAAGGAGGGGAGGGGAGAGGAAGGGAAGGGAGAAGAGGGATAGGAAGAGAAGGGTAGGTAGGGTAAAGGAAGGGGAGGGAGAGGAGGGGAAGGGAGGAGAAGGGAATGGGAAGGGAAGGGTAGGTAGGGTAAAGGAAGGGAGGGGAGAGGAGGGGAAGGGAGGAGAGGAGTAGGGTAGGGAGGGGAAGGATACGTAAGGTAAAGGAAGGGGAGGGAGAGGGAGGGAACAGGAGGGGAAGGGAGAAGAGGGGTAGGGAATGGAAGGGAGGAGAGGGAAAGGGAAGGGTAGGTAGGATAAAGGAAGGGAGGGAGAGGGACGAATAGGAGAATATAAAGGAAGGAAAAGAAGGAGGGATAAGAGACGATAAAGCAGGGGAAGGGAGAGGAGGAATACAATATTAATGTATATAATATAATACAAACAGTAACAGATCTGTTGGTCCTTTAGAGGCTGTTTTGATTCTAAGGTGCTAACTACTAGTAGAGATAATGAATAAAATAATAACGATAATAATAATAATGAATAAAATAATCCTTGCAACAAATCTTGAACCATTACAAGAAAAGGTATCAAAATTGGGTTTGTTGTCTTTGTTGTTGTTGTTGTGGACCCAGACCAATTAAAGGTGTAATATACTTATGGTTCATTGGATCACTTTGATTCCTTTGAAGTATACCAACAAACAGGACCACATTAACATTAATAATGGTGTTCTGTTATATAGGGTTAATAGTGTGTAGGAATCAGTTGTTCCAGTTTTACCAACACTGTGCTACTCCTCTTTAACTTCCTGGCTATCTGTTCCTATATTTATAAAGACAATTTATTTATTTATTAATATAAGTAACAAGGAAGCACTACCATCTTGTATTACCATTGTAATGTTATATTTCATTTAATATAATTAATTTATTGTAAAATATAACATTGTGCAAAATGTGTCAACAACTTAGTGAACAGGAGTGAGCCATCACGTCCAGCTGCCTCCATGTCTGAGCCTTCACCTCCTCTTCTGTCCAAGTAATTAATAAGAATGTACTGCATTACAGGAAATTACTAAATATTGTCATGGTATTGCAGTCGTAGCTCGGTATCATATGTAATTATTGTGTGTATCTATGTTATATCTCTTCTCTGTGTTGACCAGACCACTCATACCAACTCCACTGATTGCCATCTATCCTCTGTTATTTCATCCTTCACACCACATATGATTAATTGATATAATGACTGACTGACAGAATGACCATTTGTGTACCTTAATGTGGGGAAAAGGGGAATGAAAATGAATTGGTGAGTGAGTCGTGTGTGAAGCATACAGACAAGAGGGAGGGAATGATTATTCTATACTGTAAATCTCTGACTCCAGGACATACGCAGGACTGATAACACTGAATGTAATGTATATTTATGTGTCTGATTTTATATAGGGTTACACAGCTACGGAAGAGTAGGAAAGGGTAGGTAGGGTAACGGAAGGGGAGGGAGAGGGAAAGTACAGGAAGGGAAGGGAGAAGAGGGGTAGGGAAGGGAAGGGAAGGGTAGGTAGGGTAACGGAAGGGGAGGGAGAGGGAGGGTACAGGAAGGGGAAGGGTAGGTAGGGTAATGAAAGGGGAGGGAGAGGGTAGGTAGGGTAAGGAGGGGAAGGAGAGGGAGGGAACAGGAAGGGTAGGGAGAGGAAGGGAAGGGAGAAGAGGGGTATGGAAGGGAGGGGAGAAGAAGGGTAGGGAAGGAAAGGGAAGGGTAGATAAAGTACAGAAAGAGGAGGGAGAGGGAGGGGTAGGGAGAAGAGGGGTAGGGAAGGGAAGGGTAGGTAGGGTAAAGTAAGGGAGGGGAGAGGAGGGGAAGGGAGGAGAGGAGTAGGGTAGGGAGGGGAAGGATACGTAAGGTAAAGGAAGGGGAGGGAGAGGGAGGGTACAGGAGGGGAAGGGAAGGGAAGGCAGAAGAGGGATAGGAAAGGGAAGGGAAGGGTAGGTATGGTAAAGGAAGGGGAGGGAGAGGGAGGGTACAGGAGGGGAAGGGAGGAGAAGGGATAGGGAAGGTAATGACAGGATAGGTAGGGTAAAGTAAGGGGAACAATTAAAGGAATAATATACTTATGGTACATTGGAGTACTTTGAATCCTCTGTCTCCCCTATTCCTGCACCCCCCCTAGACCCCCCTGCACCCCCCCTAGACCCCCCTGCACCCCCCTAAGACCCCTAAACACAAACAACCCCCCCCAAGCCTGTCCCCCTATTCCCGCACCCCCCTAAAACCCCTTAAACACACACAACACCCCTAATCCTGTCCCCCTATTCAAGCATCCCCCTAAACCCACCTGCACCCCCCTAAAACCCCATAAACACACACAACCTCCCCTCTAAGCATGTCCCCCTATTCCCGCACCCTCCTAAACACACACAACCCCTCTCCCCAAGCCTGTCCCCCTATTCCCGCACCCCCCTAAACCACCCCGCACCCCCCTAATACTTCCTAAATACACACAAACCCCCCCCATACCTGTCCCCCTATTCCCGCACCCCTCCAAGCCTGTCCCCCTATTTTCGCACCCCCCCAAGATCCCCCCGCACCCCCCTAAAAACCCCTAAACACACACTGTATTTATCTATTAATAAAAGAAACAAGGGAGAACCACCATATTGTATTATACCATTATAATGTTGGAGAGAGAGAGAGAGAGAGAGAGAGAGAGAGAGAGAGTGAGAGAGAGGTAGTAGATGTGAGAGAAAGAGGTAGTAGAGGAGATAGAGAGAGAGAGGTAGTTGAATTGGGAGAGATAGAGAGGTAGTATAAACACACACATACACACACACACACCCTAATGATATACTGTACACACATTATGTATTAAGACAAACACATACATACACACATACTCTATTAATATACACACATATGTATTAACATACACACACACAAACGCTAATAGTATACATACATATATAATAACACACACACACACACACACGTATGTATTAACACACATACACATACACACACGTATGTATTAACACACACACACACACACAGGTATGTATTAACACACACACACATACACACACGTATGTATTAACACACACACATACACACACACACACACACGTATGTATTAACACACACACACACATACACACACGTATGTATTAACACACACACACACACACACGTATGTATTAACACACACACATACGTATGTATTAACACACACACATACACACACGTATGTATTAACACACACACACACACACAGGTATGTATTAACACACACACACACATACACACAGGTATGTATTAACACACACACACATACACACACGTATGTACTAACACACACACATACGTATGTATTAACACACACACACATACACACACGTATGTATTAACACACACACACATACACACAGGTATGTATTAACACACACACATACACACAGGTATGTATTAACACACACACACATACACACACGTATGTATTAACACACACACACATACACACAGGTATGTATTAACACACACACATACACACAGGTATGTATTAACACACACACACATACACACACGTATGTATTAACACACACACATACGTATGTATTAACACACACACACACACACACACAGGTATGTATTAACACACACACACATACACACAGGTATGTATTAACACACACACATACACACACGTATGTATTAACACACACACATACACACACACACACATATAATATTATGTATTAAAACACACACATACACACACACACACACACACACACATATGTATTAACACACACACATACACACATACACACACATAATGGTAACAGTAGTAATAACTCAACCTTTACTTATCATGGTGTGAACATTTTTACTAACTTGTATAGATTAGTGAACAGCAAGTTGATGTTGTGGTTTCATGAGAGAGAGAGAGAGAGAGAGAGAGAGAGAGCTGTGTGTGTTGGCATGCGTGCGTGTGCCTGCGTGCGTGCATCCGTGTGCTTGCGTCCGTGCGTGCCTGTGCTAGCGTACGTGTGCACGCGTGTGTGTACGTGCATGCGTGCATACGTGAATGCGCGTGCGTTCGTGCGTGCCTGTGCGTGCATGCGTGCGTGTGTGTTTGTGGAGGGGGGGGATCTGATTTGGTTTTGATCTGTGACCACAATATAATTAATAATTAATTGGTTGTTGATGAATCTGACATTACATGATAAAAAATTTCCAATATTAATAAACACCTTTATATGTACAGTGCTAACCTAACCTAACCTAACCTAACCTTTATATGTACAGTGCTAACCTAACCTAACCTAACCTAACCTAACCTAACCTATATATGTATAGTGCTAACCTAACCTAACCTAACCTAACCTAACCTTTATATGTACAGTCCTAACCTAACCTAACCTAACCTAACCTTGATATATACAGTCCTAACCTAACCTAACCTAACCTAACCTTTATATGTAGTCCTCAGGGTGTGGCTGGACATCTGAACCAACGGGTGAAGTTCCACTAGACCGGTCCATCTGTGGCCTGGTGGTCATAAAGGAAAGGTAAGTAACACACACAGACAACACATGACCTATTCACTGGTCCATGTGTTCTTATCCCTGGCCATTATCACTCTCAACACACACACAGATACACACAGACAAAACATGACCTATTCACTGGTCCATGTGTTCTTATCCCTGGCCATTATCACTCTCAACACACACACAGACACACACAGACAAAACATGACCTATTCACTCTCTCCCTCAGATAATAAAATATATCTATAAAAGAGAGGCGTCTGTCTGTGTGTGTTTGTCTGTGTGAACTTTTCTCCCAAACCAAAAGAAATATTCGGAACAAACCATATATATATATATATACCTGAAAGGGCATGACCCAGGGAAGGTTAAGGTACAGTAGGCTCCACTTCCACGTTTACCACTACCAATGTTGAGCCACCCAGAAATTAGAATCCCTAACCACGTGTGATCCTGATACGAACCACTCACTACAGAGTGAGATGGAAAGAGTGGTTTGGTAAAGGAAAGTGTGTCTCATAAGGTGTGTGTATGAATTTAACACTGTTCTCTCTGACACTTGTGATGGTTCTCCAACACCTGATTGTCTGGCCTAGACATTACCATCTAATGACTCCATCTGATTAATATAATATCCTACCATATTGTATGCATTGTAATTGCATACAAAACATAACATTATTTATTTTCAGGTCCTGTTTGCATAATTGAACTAATCATGTTTGGCCACACAAAATGATGTTGTAGGTATTGAGAAGGAGAATGTGGTGGAGAAATGAAGGAGTCGAGTGAGTACTGGAAATGGGTAAAGGAGAAGGGTAATGGAAAGAGGATGTGGTCGAGGTGTAGGACAGAGTGTGGAGAAGTGAGTGAGTGATCATTGGTTAGTTAAGTCACACTCCACTACAAAACAATATCCTTTGGTAACCAGTAACACAAAGTCATTAATCAGAAAATGTCTTGACTGAGTTCAAGTAACAAAATTGGCTGACTTGTAATATATTGCAACAATAAATAGATGGTGGAAGGTTTCATTGCATAACATGGTAATATATTGCAACAATAAATAGATGGTGGAAGGTTTCATTGCATAACATGGTAATATATTGCAACAATAAATAGATGGTGGAAGGTTTCATTGCATAACATGGTAATATATTGCAACAATAAATAGAGGGTGGAAGGTTTCATTGCATAACATGGTAATATATTGCAACAATAAATAGATGGTGGAAGGTTTCATTGCATAACATGGTAATATATTGCAACAATAAATAGATGGTGAAAGGTTTCATTGCATAACATGGTAATATATTGCAACAATAAATAGATTGTGGAAGGTTTCATTGCATAACATGGTAATATATTGCAACAATAAATAGATGGTGGAAGGTTTCATTGCATAACATGGTAATATATTGCAACAATAAATAGATGGTGAAAGGTTTCATTGCATAACATGGTAATATATTGCAACAATAAATAGATGGTGGAAGGTTTCATTGCATAACATGGTAATATATTGCAACAATAAATAGAGGGTGGAAGGTTTCATTGCATAACATGGTAATATATTGCAACAATAAATAGAGGGTGGAAGGTTTCATTGCATAACATGGTAATATATTGCAACAATAAATAGATTGTGGACGGTTTCATTGCATAACATGGTAATATATTGCAACAATAAATAGAGGGTGGAAGGTTTCATTGCATAACATGGTAATATATTGCAACAATAAATAGAGGGTGGAAGGTTTCATTGCATAACATGGTAATATATTGCAACAATAAATAGAGGGTGGAAGGTTTCATTGCATAACATGGTAATATATTGCAACAATAAATAGAGGGTGGAAGGTTTCATTGCATAACATGGTAATATATTGCAACAATAAATAGATTGGACGGTTTCATTGCATAACATGGTAATATATTGCAACAATAAATAGAGGGTGGAAGGTTTCATTGCATAACATGGTAATATATTGCAACAATAAATAGAGGGTGGAAGGTTTCATTGCATAACATGGTAATATATTGCAACAATAAATAGAGGGTGGAAGGTTTCATTGCATAACATGGTAATATATTGCAACAATAAATAGAGGGTGGAAGGTTTCATTGCATAACATGGTAATATATTGCAACAATAAATAGAGGGTGGAAGGTTTCATTGCATAACATGGTAATATATTGCAACAATAAATAGATTGGACGGTTTCATTGCATAACATGGTAATATATTGCAACAATAAATAGAGGGTGGAAGGTTTCATTGCATAACATGGTAATATATTGCAACAATAAATAGAGGGTGGAAGGTTTCATTGCATAACATGGTAATATATTGCAACAATAAATAGAGGGTGGAAGGTTTCATTGCATAACATGGTAATATATTGCAACAATAAATAGAGGGTGGAAGGTTTCATTGCATAACATGGTAATATATTGCAACAATAAATAGAGGGTGGAAGGTTTCATTGCATAACATGGTAATATATTGCAACAATAAATAGAGGGTGGAAGGTTTCATTGCATAACATGGTAATATATTGCAACAATAAATAGAGGGTGGAAGGTTTCATTGCATAACATGGTAATATATTGCAACAATAAATAGAGGGTGGAAGGTTTCATTGCATAACATGGTAATATATTGCAACAATAAATAGAGGGTGGAAGGTTTCATTGCATAACATGGTAATATATTGCAACAATAAATAGAGGGTGGAAGGTTTCATTGCATAACATGGTAATATATTGCAACAATAAATAGAGGGTGGAAGGTTTCATTGCATAACATGGTAATATATTGCAACAATAAATAGAGGGTGGAAGGTTTCATTGCATAACATGGTAATATATTGCAACAATAAATAGAGGGTGGAAGGTTTCATTGCATAACATGGTAATATATTGCAACAATAAATAGAGGGTGGAAGGTTTCATTGCATAACATGGTAAAATATTAACAATTTTAGGATACATATAAAGGTTTGGCCCCCTTGCAGACTCAAGCTATTCCCTTGAAATTCTTCAACTGTTCCCTTTTCCTTCTCTTTCCTTCTGGTTGCTGTTCATCTTCTTCATTTTTATTTTCATTTTTTTTTCGTGTTAGTGTCCTCCAGGACCAGTATGGCCTTCTTTCTTTCTCTTCATTCACTTCAAGATGCTCAAACTTATTCATTATAATTGAATTGTATTGAACACATGCATATCATACGTAGACATGAACGTCACTCTTTTATCTTCCATTATTCGGAGATACTTACTATGTAACTATACGAAGGAAGAGAGCCGGAGGAATGTGTTTTCAACTTGTATAGCCTTTTGTGAACTCCTCACGAGGCAATATTGACAAGGTATATACTGGTAATAATTCATTACACAAACATTTTAAGGAACTTTCATTACCACCAGGTTATTCTTCCTTGCCATACTACAATTGTCTACCATGACAAAGTTAAAATCATAGTGACAACAAAATAATAATCATAAAGTGGGTGGTGCACGAACACAATCTTTAAGGGTTATGGATGTTTTGGTATTGATTATTCCACCTTCTCTTTATTAGTAACTGGCAGGATAAAAATGACTTACTACATGACTCATATATATATATTTAATAAACAATTGCTGGCATGTAAATTATACTGTGACATAAATTCTATATTAATTTTGTATAATACATCAAATAACACTACTCGATCACTGTTGATGCTTTAGCATTTCAACTCAACCCCTGTTTCCATTTCACTCTGTAATGATTGGTTCGCCTCATGATCACACGTGGTTCAGGATTCAAGATTCTAGGTGGTTCAACATTGCCAACGTTAACTTATATACGGTACGCGGAAGTGAAGCCAACTGTACATAAAAACTTCACATTTTGAAGATTACAATATCCTCTGAAGCTGTCATATGGAATGACTATTAATAAGAGCCAAGGTCAAACCATGACATCTATAAGGCTTGATCTCTCTGAAAATCCAGTCTTCACACATGGGCAGCTCTATGTTGTACTTTGACGTGTTGGAAATGCAGAGAACATCTATATATTGACTCCAAACCAAAAGACAAAAAAAAAATTGTGTACACTGAAGTTTTGCAATGAAAGTTTGACCATAACACAGAAAAGTTTATGCTGTTTACGTTATATACAGGTTTTTTCAGTACATTCTTTACCCGCCGCACTACGACATCAGCTTAAAAATTGTTTTTTTAAGCTGATGTCGTAGTGCGGTTTAGAGTCAATATATTGATGTTCTCTGCATTTCCAACACGTAAAAGTGCAACATAGAGCTGCCAATGTGCGAAGGCTGGATTTTCAGAGATATCAAGGCCTATAGAAAGGCCTTAAGAAAATAAAGAAAACGCGGCGGGTAAACGATTGAGCAAAAAACCTTGTACAGTCGCGGTCAATAACAATCATC
Source organism: Petrolisthes cinctipes (assembly GCA_033782935.1). Lineage (NCBI taxonomy): Eukaryota > Metazoa > Arthropoda > Malacostraca > Decapoda > Porcellanidae > Petrolisthes > Petrolisthes cinctipes. The sequence goes on from JAWQEG010006107.1 coordinate 19,398, forward strand.
CACATATGGGTATCTCAAACAATTTATTGTCTAATGTTTTCAAGTTCACATATGATGTTATTGTTTTAAATGGTGTGTAGCTGCTTGTATTAAATTAAAAGATAGTAGTTAACCTATTTATTGGAAAGATTATCATCTAAGGAACAGAGGGAAGCTGTCAAACTCTTGTGTGAGTTACCCCTATATGGATGATTATATATGGCTGCGACTCTATGTAAACCATGCTGAAAAACAATAAAATAAAATCTATTGTTTTTACTCCTCCTTCTGGCACCGTACCTAACCACTTCAAGTTTGGTTGGACCAGCGAAGCGGGCCGGGTACAGCTAGTTTGAAATAATATAAGGTAAGTCATTTTACGAGCCTGTGAAACTTATAACTCCATACTGTATTTATGACTTGGCAGATGTGACGACTTGACTTTTGCCTCTGACTGTACAAGTTTGTTCACTGCACTGATTCCACTGTTATAGTGTGGAAAGGACAACTATGAACTTTTCTGCTATTTGTTCTGGTTTGAGAAAGTGGTTTGGTTTATTATATTTCATATTCCCATTGGTATAGATTAAGGGACCCAGTTATGTAGTCAGAAATTTGGAGATAAATGAGTCCTTCAAATGTGGCCACCAAACAATATATAATTAAAGGATCTTGTTTCGTGGCATAGGCAGGAAGAATGAAAAGCCACCAGATCTCATACACGATTACAGGGTGCCTTTATATATGAGTGTTATGTTGGTAGTAAATGTATGACGGAGAACAGCACCCTGGTGAAGGACATTACAGGGTGCCTTTATATATGAGTGTTATGTTGGTAGTAAATGTATGACGGAGAACAACACCCTGGTGAAGGACATTACAGGGTGCCTTTATATATGAGTGTTATGTTGGTAGTAAATGTATGACGGAGAACAGCACCCTGGTGAAGGACATTACAGGGTGCCTTTATATATGAGTGTTATGTTGGTAGTAAATGTATGACGGAGAACAGCACCCTGGTGAAGGACACTAACTTGTGGTGGGTCTCTCTCCTGGAGGAAGTGGAAGGGTGTAACTCTTCTGTGTGTATGTATGTGTGTATATATGTATTTATGTATCTATGTGTATATATATATGTGTGTATGTTTATATGTGTTTAGGCTGCAGGCTATCAGTAGCCCGTGACTCTTGCGAGGCCCCGAGATTATTGGGAGTCGCACTAGATGAGACAGTGGAGCTTCGTGGTGATGTTGGTCACTCACAGCATCTTGGAATATGCTTGGGCATCTTCTATGTTGTGAGACGATGTAGGGGGTATTTTCTTGACGTGTTGGCGTAGCTAGGATAATTGACGAACAGCTGGACCCAATTCACCTCTGAAAAATCCTGGATGTTTTCTCGTGGATTCGAACCCGGGTACTTGATATTCGCAGTCCATCTCTTTATCCACTCTGCCACCGCCTCCCCCAGTTGTTTGCTTCCCATCTAGGCCTTGCCTGGCCTGATGGAGAGCGTGGATTCCTGCTTGGAGGCCGACTTGGCAATGTTGGAAGACGACGAGACTCCAGTTGCAGATCACTGGCCTGAGCTGCCCTCACGCAACCCTCCCCACCTCTCCTCGGTCACTCTGCAGCTCAGGTTGCAGCCGTCCACCTCTATCAAGTGACCAGTTGATACCTCGTCCGATTCCTCGCAGGATTCCGATGGTGTGGACTGTTTGCCTCCAAATACCAAGACGGCAAAGTTTGCTCCAGCTGTGCACGACGTACCTTCTCTGCCTCACCCTAGTGTTTTTTCCTTGTATACCCATTTCTTCCCATCGTCTAACCTTCCTGCTTTTGCCCCGAGAGATACCTATGTCAAGCTCTCCTTCTCTAGGAACCCATCTACTGACACAAAGCTGTGTTGGTTGTCTGATGTCAACAGGGCTTTCCAATTGCAGCGTGAACTAGCTGAAGTCAAGATGGCTACAGTCACCTCCCGGTTTGTCTACATCTCTAGGAAGCGTCAGAACATCATTGATAGAGTCAAGGCTCGTGAATTTTTGTCTCTGCCTCTCATTCTTCAAGACTCACCCGAGAGGCCTCGTAACTTCCCCAGATACATCCTCACCCGTTTTCCTCTTGATGTTGACCAGAAACTTGCCAAGGGATACCCCAGCTGAGCACACACCACTGACTAGTCGACCTGTACTCTAGCCTTTCCAGGGACAGTGTTGTGGCCTTCATTGACCTTCTAAGTGCCTTCGATGTTGCTAATAGAGACATCATTTTGGATCAACTGGTTGACTTTGGGATAAAGGGTAATCTACTTTGGTAGATTCGGGGCTACCTCAGTAACAGGACCTCCCGTGTGTTTTTCAGTGGTGCTCTTAGTCCTTTGCACAGTTTTCATCTTGGTATGCCTCAAGAGGGTGTTGTCAGCCCATTGTTATTTAGTATTTTGATGCATCGGCTGCTCACTTCTCTCTCTGATATTCTTGAAAATACAATTACGTGCAGATTTTGTCATTTTTGGCCTTATTGCGTCATCGTATCTTGACTGTCAAATTTTTATGGGTGCCATCCCATGTAGATTTACGTCACAATGGTACAGTTGACAGACTCGTGAAGGAGGCCTGCCGTCTGGCTCCTCGTGGTGCTGGACGTCCTCTCTACCTGACATGTTACCTTTCTAGAGTTTGCTCCGCCGCTCTCCTCCTTGTACGGCGACGCAGAGATGCAGAGAGGCCCTTCAGCATCACCATCACCAACTACGAGTCTGTCTGCCGTCACAAATATTCCTACCGTCGTCGGGGCCTCATGATTCGGAGGCACAATGTAGTCTCTGCTCGTTTAAAGCTTGGCTACCAGCCACCATGGCAGGCTGCTGGGATGAAGGGTGAGCCTCCCTTCACTGAGTGTCGCTTGTGTCTGACACTTGCTGCCTCGGGGCCTGCCACTTGATGTGGTTTGTCGACACCTGCTGAACCATCAGGTTCTGGAGGAACTTCTGGTATGCCACCCTCGTATGTGAGACCTCTGTACCATGACCCATAATACCATTACCACACACACACACACACACACACACACACACACAACACATGACCTACTGTTATCTCCATGGTAGGTTAATATGGTACCCATGTGAGACCTCTGTACCATGACCCATAATACCATTACCACACACACACACACACACACAACACATGACCTACTATTATCTCCATGGTAGGTTAATATGGTACCCATGTGATACCTCTGTACCATGACCCATAAACGCCCCCCACTTATGCCTATTCCTGCACCCCCCTAATCCCCCTGCACCCCTCTAAACACACACAACCCACCCCCAAGCCTGTCCCCATATTCCCGCTCCCCACTAAACCCCCTTCGCACCCCCCAATAGCCCGCAAAAACACACACAACCCCACCTTCCTAAGCCAGTCCCCCTATTCCCGCACCCCACTAAACCCCCCCGCAACCCCCTAAACCCCCCCGCACACACTCATGTCTGTATTTACTACACTGAAAATAATATTACTACACCAACACCAATCACATGATTGGAAACTACAAAGAATTGATCAATTCCACAACGAAAGAATGTCAGCCGTGTAAATGACTTCTGGGTGAATTGTTTAATGAATTTGGTGAGTAAACTATACAGTGATTATTATTATCTAACTGTTGGATAGATTTTGTGAATGTGGATACTCACCTCTTGGTTAATAATGAAGCCTTACAAATGTGGTTGGTTGGGAAGCTAACAAACGAGTACCACTGTGAAATCAACCCTAAAATAATGAAGCCTTACAAGTGTGGTTGGTTGGGAAGCTAACAAACAATTACCACTGTGAAATCAACCCTAAAATAATGAAGCCTTACAAGTGTGGTTGGTTAAGAAGGTAACAAACAAACACCACTGTGGAATGGACCCAGTGTTATTGTTATATTACAGACATCATGTGTATGTACAATGATAGGGTGTGTGTGTGTGTGTATACATTGATAGGGTGTGTGTGTGTGTGTGTGTACAGAGGTTATTATTATATTACAGACATCATGTGTGGACGGAGTGTAATACTGATGATGATGATGATGATGGTGATGGTGGTGATGGTGTTGGCTCTCACACCACCTGTTGATGCTGGAATACGTACTGGTAAGTTTGGTCATTATTATATGTTACTATGTGTGTGTGTGTGTGTGTGTGTGTGTGTGTGTGTGTGTACAAAAAAGAGAGAGAAATGAATAGGTGTGTGTGTGTGTGTGTGTGTATAATGTATAATAACCAAACAATGTACTGTACAATTAGACAAATACCATTGAGACATTGTTGATTAAAATTACCCAAAAATATTAAAATTACACAAAAATATTAAAAATACCCAATATTAGAATTACCCACAAATATTGTCGCCTAAGTTAATAGGTTACAACATACAGCGTTGGTGTTAAATCTGGAGCCACTAATTCCTCCAAACTATTCCAAGCAACAGATAACTATTACTTCTGTTGATATGGTCCTGATGTTTCCTGGCATACTTTGGAGGAATTAAGGTGCTCTAATGTATAAGAGACAGGAAAGGACAGAGTATGAAGGAAGAGAAGGAAAAGAGAAGAAAAGATGGTGTATGGAGGAGTTGAAGTAAAGAGAATAAGAAGGAAACGATGGTAAAGTATGAAGGAAGAGAAGGAAAGGAGAGGAAAAGATGGTGTATGGAGGAGTTGAAGCAAAGGGAATACGAGGGAAACGATGGTAAAGTATGAAGAAGGAGAAGGAGGTGGAAGGGAGACAAGAGAAGAAATAGATAGAGGGGTAATGAGATGAGAAAGTACAAGGGTAGAGAATGGAGGAGAAAAAGAAGGAGGAACGGAGAGAAGAATGGAGAGAAGGAGTAAAGGAAGAAAGGAAGGAAGGAGTAAAGGAAGGAAGGAAGGAAGGTGGAAAGAATAGAAGAATAGAGAGAAGGAGATGGGGAAGGAAGGAAGGAGGGAGGAATGAATAGAAGAATAGAGAGAAGGAGAATAGGATAGAAGGAAATAAGGAATGAGAAGAATGGAGAGAAGGAATAAAGAAAGGAAGGAGGGAATGAGAGAGGAATGGAGAGAAGGAATAAAGAAAGGAAGGAGGGAATGAGAGAGGAATGGAGAGAAGGAATAAAGAAAGGAAGGAGGGAATGAGAGAAGAATGGAGAGAAGGAATAAAGGAAGGAAGGAAGGAATGAGAGAAGAATGGAGAGAAGGAATAAAGGAAGGAAGGAAGGAATGAGAGAAAAATGGAGAGAAGGAATAAAGGAAGGAAGAAGGGAAGGAGAGAAGAATGGAGGAAAGGAGAGAGAGAAGAATGGAGAGACGGAGCAGAAATGTTGATATAAATAATAATCCACTATTACCCTTGAGAGAGAGAGAGAGAGAGAGAGAGAGAGAGAGAGAGAGAGAGAGAGAGAGAGAGAGAGAGAGAGAGAGAGAGAACGCAGTCATCACTAACAACTTTGCTCTCTCACCAGAATGTCCCGCCTACAACCAGTCATCCATGGTGCCTCAACAACCATTAGAGATGAACAAAATCGGTGAACATGTCCTGGAGGCTCGCTTTCAGGTATTGTCTCCACCTGATAATAATACCAGGTGGGGGACAAGTCTACACATCATGAATCAAGACAATAAACAAACTCTGGCAACACTCGACATTGATCACATTACCGGACCACATAACCAAGTCAACATCAAGTGTTCCTGTACTAGTGAAGATGATCATTCCAGTGTCAAAACCATCACAGCACCAGACGTCATCACCAAGCTGGCACCTCAAGACTTTCTCCAGCTTAGGGTTGGGTGTCATCACGTGTACTACAACACCTGGAGGAAGATGACCTTCCCATTGTCATTCACCCGCTACAAGTGGAAAACACAACCTCCTAATCTCAAGAAGAAGGTCAGTTGTTCTCTTTATTAGCAATGCATATAGATAAAATCATGACTATTATTACCATAACCTGACATAACCTAACCTAGCCTAGCCAACCCTAACCTAACAAAACCTAACTTTAACCTAACTTAACCCTAACCAAACCTTACCTAACCAAACCTGATCAAACCTAATTTAACCTGCCGTAACCTAGCCTAAAGTAACTTAACCTAACCAATCCTAATCAAACCTAACCTAACCTGCAGTAACCTAACCTAACCTACAGTATCCTAAGCTAACCTAACTATTACCAGATTAATATAATAATGATGTAAATAATGATGTGTGTTATTATTATTTCAGGGAGGAGAGTGTTGGGTGGAGTTGTCAACTAACAATGATGAGGAGGGGCAACAAATATTGGACCACAAGTGTCCCTACAACTTACCAGAGTTCCCACAACTTCAACTGACAGTCAAGTGTCCAGATAATGATGAACAATGTGCAACCATCAACTTTTGCAACACCGGTTAGTTTAATCCATCAAGTTATGTTTAATATTCTTTAATTAAATTATTTACTATATTAGTATTATATTAGATGTCAGACAAGGATTTTTATAGCACTAACAATGAATGAAAAGTTATTTACAACCATCAATTAAATATCAATATAAGAAAATTAAGCATGTAACACCAAGTTAAGGGTATTATACACTTGTGGTACATTGGAGTGCCTTCATTCCTTCAAAGAATGTCAAGAAACAGGAACAGCAGGCAAACCAATACACTAATGTCCTGTTGCTTGGAATAATTTGGAAGAATCAGTTGCTCCAGTATTACCTCCTTAAACCTAACCCAGGAAACAAATCATCTCAGTGATTCTAATACTCACAACATTCTCACCTTATCTAATGGTAACCTTAAAGTTAATGATACCTATAAACAATTTCCAGTAACAGGCTACCATTACACTCACTGGTACCATAACACTCTCACTGGTACCATAACACTCTCACTGGTACCATAACACTCTCACTGGTACCATTACACTCTCACTGGTACCATAACACCCTCACTGGTACCATTACACTCTCACTGGTACCATTACACTCTCACTGGTACCATAACACCCTCACTGGTACCATAACACCCTCACTGGTACCATAACACCCTCACTGGTACCATTACACTCACTGGTACCATAACACTCTCACTGGTACCATAACACTCTCACTGGTACCATAACACTCTCACTGGTACCATAACACCCTCACTGGTACCATTACACTCTCACTGGTACCATAACACCCTCACTGGTACCATTACACTCTCACTGGTACCATAACACTCTCACTAGTACCATAACACTCTCACTGGTACCATAACACCCTCACTGGTACCATAACACCCTCACTGGTACCATTACACTCTCACTGGTACCATAACACTCTCACTGGTACCATAACACTCTCACTGGTACCATAACACCCTCACTGGTACCATAACCCCCCCACTGGTACCATAACACCCTCACTGGTACCATAACACCCTCACTGGTACCATAACACCCTCACTGGTACCATAACACTCTCACTGGTACCATAACACCCTCACTGGTACCATAACACTCTCACTGGTACCATAACATCCTCACTGGTACCATAACACCCTCACTGGTACCATAACACCCTCACTGGTACCATAACACTCTCACTGGTACCATAACACTCTCACTGGTACCATTACACTCTCACTGGTACCATAACACCCTCACTGGTACCATAACACCCTCACTGGTACCATTACACTCTCACTGGTACCATAACACCCTCACTGGTACCATTACACTCTCACTGGTACCATAACACTCTCACTAGTACCATAACACTCTCACTGGTACCATAACACCCTCACTGGTACCATAACACCCCTCACTGGTACCATTACACTCTCACTGGTACCATAACACTCTCACTGGTACCATAACACTCTCACTGGTACCATAACACCCTCACTGGTACCATAACCCCCCCACTGGTACCATAACACCCTCACTGGTACCATAACACCCTCACTGGTACCATAACACCCTCACTGGTACCATAACACTCTCACTGGTACCATAACACCCTCACTGGTACCATAACACTCTCACTGGTACCATAACATCCTCACTGGTACCATAACACCCTCACTGGTACCATAACACTCTCACTGGTACCATAACACCCTCACTGGTACCATAACACCCTCACTGGTACCATAACACTCTCACTGGTACCATAACACCCTCACTGGTACCATAACACTCTCACTGGTACCATAACACTCTCACTGGTACCATAACACTCTCACTGGTACCATAACACCCTCACTGGTAACGTAACACCCTCACTGGTACCATAATATCCTCACTGGTACCATAATACTCTCACTGGTACCATAACATCCTCACTGGTACCATAACACTCTCACTGGTACCATAACACTCTCACTGGTACCATAACACCCTCACTGGTACCATAACACCCTCACTGGTACCATAACACCCTCACTGGTACCATAACACTCTCACTGGTACCATAACACTCTCACTGGTACCATAACACCCTCACTGGTACCATAACACCCTCACTGGTACCATAACACTCTCACTGGTACCATAACACCCCTCACTGGTACCATAACACTCTCACTGGTACCATAACACTCTCACTGGTACCATAACACTCTCACTGGTACCATAACACCCTCACTGGTACCATAACACTCTCACTGGTACCATAACACTCTCACTGGTACCATAACACCCTCACTGGTACCATAACACCCTCACTGGTACCATAACGTAAAGTACAATGTAAATGGTAAAGTACAATGAATACTGATTAAAACTATTTTAACTTGTGTTGACAAATGGCGGTGAGCATCGGAGGGAGTGGTAACCTAATATGGTTTTCGGACCAAAGAGGCCTTATTTATTTCATCTTAATAAGTTTTATCATGATTGCAATATTTATGTGATGTTCTATAACGTACATTGAATCATATTTTCAATGCAGAGGGATAATACCAGGCCTGTATAAGAAGAAAATCCGTAAAATGTCGGGAAATGCAAAAATGCTGGCATTAATGTCGGTAGAGTTAACCTAACCTTCAAGATATATTAATCATATTTCATCGAATATTATTTATATGGGCCTGGTATTATCCCTCTGCATTTAAAATATGATTCAATGTACATTATATAACATCACATAAATATTGCATTAATGATAAAACTTATTAAGATGAAATAAATAAGGCCTCTTTGGTCCGAAAACATATTAGGCTACCACTCACTCCGACGCTCACCGCCATTTGTCAACACAAGTTAAAATAGTTTTTATCAGTTTTCATTGTACTTTACTGAGATTACACACACCATACTTTATATAACAAAATATACTCAAAATTATATTTTATATCTTTGGTGTAAGTTAATGATATACCTCGCGATATATCCTGTATATATATGTATATAATATAATATACTGTATATATATATA
>JAWQEG010006108.1:0-31980 GCA_033782935.1 Petrolisthes cinctipes
CTGGAGGTTTGTGTTTGCTTAGGGAATATATTGATAATAATGTCGTCCAGATTTATATATATCAAAAGGTCATGCTGCATGGTCTAAAGTTAGGATATAGTCTAGAGCTGTGTATATTCTCTCTTTATCCCAGAGCTGTATTCTCTCTTTATCCCTGTATTCTCTCTTTATCCCTGTAAATAGAAGAAGTAGATGCTAATGCCCAGTAGAAACTTATGACGGAGAAAAGATTATTTGAAGAATCACGCACGTACTCTACCGCTACAATCAATTATTCACTCCTCTAACATTAGTGTCGACTCGTGGCAGACTCGTTACTCTACCAGTGTAATTACCGGACCTTATCTTAGCTATTTCGGTTGTACCTTGCCTTTTAAGGGGGTGCGGGAGTAGGGGACAGGCTTGGGGGGGTTTGGGGGGTGCGGGAATAGGGGTACAGGCTTGGGGGAGGGGTAGAAAGCCTGTCCCCTATTCCCGCACCCCCCTACACCCCCCCCTCCAAGCCTGTCCCCCTATTCCCGCACCCCCCTACACCCCCCCAAGCCTATCCCCTATTCCCGCACCCACTTAAGGGGATAATACACTTTCGGTACAGTGGAGCGCATTGATTCCTCCAAGTATGTCAGGAAAAAGGACCAGAAGAACAAAAATTAATGGTGGTCTGTTGCTTAGAATAGTTTGGAGGAATAATTCGCTCCAGATTTACCAACAGTGTACTCTCCCATTAATGTACAGTCGCGGGCAAAGGTCTGATTTTGTTTCCTATACTTCATTAACTCCTAATAATTACAATATGATGATGTTGGGGTGACCGACCTTCGAGACTTGTATTATGTCTATAGTAATTTTTTGCACACAATACCTTTTTTTGAGTAATCCAGGTTAATAATGAGTAGTTTTTATTGAAAGAAATATTAACAATTGTTGTATACGTAAAATTACTGAAGAGTTTATGGCCAACGGAGCGTGACGTTATTAATATTATTTTTATTATTATTGTTATTGTTATTTCATTTGTTATTTTTATTATTTTTTTTATTTTTATTAATGCTATTAGTATAATTTTGTTATTAATCTTTTATTTTTGAACTGGACAAACCATCATCCACATTTTCCTACATTGGAAGAAAGTCAACAAAGAGTTCCTGAATTTATGCGACTATTTCATTTTGTTTTCTCGAGACAATTCGTATATCGTTAATCCTCAAGGCAAATAATATTCTTAGCAGACTGGCGAGTAAGACATTATAATTTCTATCCAAGACTGTAATGTAGTTGTTGCCGTGACTGGTTTTATATTCCTGATACTCAAGAACACTTTAAGAAGGAATAATGAAAAGTCCCACGACCAGTTTATTCTTACAGTATCACACTTTATCATGGTGACCTAATCAGGACTCTTTTTTTTTTTTTTTTTTTTTTTTTTTTTGGTGTATTAGAAGATCACTGATTCCTTCAAACTATGCACGAAACAGATCCCTTGTTTGTAACATTGTGTGCGCCTGTTTTCTGGAGTACTTAGGAGGAATCAATATCCTCCCCATTTACCATTAAAAGATTCTCCTCTTCAGGGCGGTAGTACAGCGTTGATAAATCTGGAGTAACTAATTCCTTCAAGCTATTCCAAGTAACAGACCACCATTATTTTTGTTAATCTGGTTTGTTTCTTGATATACTTTGGAAGAATCTAAGTGCTGTAATGTATCAAAATATGGTTCTTTCCTGAAAAGAGAAATTTCCTCCATTATCACTGAGCCTAGAGAGTCGTGCCAGGGTGATAAGTGTGTGGAAATATGTTTCGTGCAAATAGTAAGGCAATTGTCAGAGTGTGTTCTATGAAACTAGATGTTTACCACTAATACATTTTTCTTATGTCGATAAAATAATATTGATAATAGTGATAATTTAAATAATATAAATCATAATAATTATTATAATTGTAATTACAAGTGAATTTATAATTGCAATTAAAATGATAATTATAATAAATATAGTGAAAATAGCTTATCATAATAATAAACAGGCAACTAGAATAATTAGAATTATACCAGTAACATTCAAAATACTCATAACTTTATCAAAAACTGTAGAGTATATACAGTATATACACCTCGATCACAACATATTACGTACATCCATTCATACGTTGGTTGTGGGATTCCAACCAGATAATTAGTAAATCAGCCTTTTACCACATTACAAGACTTCCATAGACGGTATTACTGGGAATCATGAAAGCTGCTCGTGTTTGGCTTCCCACTTTGGCTTTGTTGTGGCAGAGGGTGAGGTGTGTGTAGTTAGGGAAGGGAGGGGGGCTGTTATTTTTACCCGGCATTCATTCCCTGCAATTGTCTTAGTAGTAGGGTTCTTTCTGTCATCTTAATTTCAGGTGAAGTCAAGAGTGTATGGGTTTCTCTCTCTCTCTCTCTCTCTCTCTCTCTCTCTCTCTCTCTCTCTCTCTCTCTCTCTCTCTCTCTCTCTCTCTTTGCTCTTTGTCTGTCTGTCTGTCTGTCTGTCTGTCTGTCTGTCTGTCTGTCTGTCTGTCTGTCTGTCTGTCTGTCTGTCTGTCTGTCTGTCTGTCTGTCTGTCTGTCTGTCTGTCTGTCTGTCTGTCTGTCTGTCTGTCTGTCTGTCTCTGTTTACTTTTGTGCTTTCCTATTTTTTTATCCCATATTTACTCACATGAATTCTGTTTTGCCACTTGAGCTTACCACCATTTCAATAGTGTGATGGACAACTAGTGTCTAAACCAGAAAAAAAAGAAATATATATAGTTAGAACCTCTACTTAATTAATACACTAGACTGTTCACATAACATTGGGTCGTATAGCAAGGGCTTTCTTAAGAGTTGTCTGAATAGCGATGGCTTCATATACTTCTGTGTCAAAAGAGACCCTGTGATATACCGTAGTCAGAAAATTGGAGGTAAATGAGTCCTTCAAATATTGCCACGAAACAATACCTATAGGGAAGGATCGTGTTTCGTGGCATAATAAGGAGGAATCAGTAGAAGCCTCCAATTCTCATACACGATCACAGGGTCCTTAAGGAAGTAACTGAAATCCCCAAACGAATAAATTAAAGAAACAGGCTCCTCTAATAGTATATTTTCTCTCATTATTATAAATATTTTTGTCACAAAGAGCTTTAAATCAGATATACCTTATTACGCCGAGTTGATCATATTTCATAAAATGATATGTTATATGCCCGGCGATGAGTTAATTAACATACGTTCACCGTGTAAACTCAACATTGCAAAAAATCATCCGTCCGGCATTTGTAATATATAAAATGATTCGCAGGTAACGTCATGCAGGTTAAAATATTCACATGCACCATTTAATTGTGTACCAACTGGTAATCATTGTAGAGTTCTAGTTACCATACTGTATATAATTATTATTGTTATTCTGGTTAAGGGGAGATTATTGTATGGGTGAATTGGTGGGCGACTGATTCCTCCATACTATGCCACGAAACAGATCCTTCATTAAAGTAAAATTGTTGTTGTTCGTTTCGTGGCATAGTTTGGAGGGAACACAGATCTTCCCTTAAGGTGGTAACTATTCCCTGGTTACATTGGAGTGCCTTGATTCCTCCAAAGTATGCCAGGAAACAGGCCCAGGTTAACAAAAATTATGTGTTCTGTTGCTTGGAATAGTTTGGAGGATTCAGTTGCTCCAGATTTACCAACACAGAATTTTCCCCTTAAGAGTGTGGTGTTCAGCTCCTCAAATGGTGTAAATTTCATGTAGCCTCTGTGTGAATTTTCCAAGCGAACAAGTGGCAACATAATGTATTCATGGTTTTATTCCGTCGCCCATGTCAATTCATCTCCCTCAGAAACTAGGGAAATAGTTTTTTAGCAATGAATATAAAAATGCACCCTTTTTTTTCGGATTAAGGCTTATAAATAAACAAAATCACTTACTTAAAATTTGTATACAACGCAAACCTCAACAAAAGGTATGCATCTTAATTATACCCAAAAGAATATTTTTATACATGCATCAATAAATATCCACATACTAAAGTATAATCATATACTTATACAACTAAGTAAAAATAGAATAATTGTACACCTGAAGAAAAGACCAAATGACCCAGCTTGGCCCACCACTTGTTGCCAGAGCCACGGATTGTTGTCTGGCTCATAATATTATCATCCACGGAATATTTGGTTCCTCTCCCTCCCTAATGACAAATACCATTAATTTCGGCAAACTAGACATTATGCTAATTGGGCCCTGACGTTCATTTGGGTGTTGGTGACGATATGGTGAAAATTGTGTGGAGAGAGAGAGAGAGAGAGAGAGAGAGAGAGAGAGAGAGAGAGAGAGAGAGAGAGAGAGTGCGTGCACTGGTGGACGGTGACAAAAGGGATCTCAGGTTACGTAACTTACTTCCTTTGTATTTCAGTTCTGTTGCATAAAGTTCCGCAGATATATATATATATCTTCAGAATGTTTATAATCAAATCGTTCGGAAGTAGTCAAATCGTTTGCATTGTGGAAAAACATTTCTGTAATTACCTTTAAAATACTTAGTTGATACGAATCAAGGTTTACCAACTCATATAATTGGCTGGAGAAATCATACTAGCGTGATTGTCAATAACACGAAATAACGTAAAATAATAACCAATATACAATAATGTAACCTTCCGTCTGTCAGTGTGTGTTTCAGTTCACGTCAATTCGTTTCATACCAAAAAATGTCTCAATCAATCACACCTACTACTGCTTTCCACTACCAACCAAGTTTCTCTCCAATCTTTGCCACAAATAGTTACCAGACGGGCACATATCAAGACTCAAACTACGGTATACGAGGTACAGTTCGATCGAGTTGTGATGATGTTATCAGATCTTCACTCGGGAGTTGGTTCCGAGTTGCCTTCCTGTGTGTGTACTATGAAGACCCCAGAGGCAATGGTTGGGGTGAAACTTGTTGGTGAAGTTTGGTCTTGATGGAGGCGTGTTACAGGACCTTGGCAAATAGTGTTTACTCAAGCTTGTTGCATGAGTAAATAAGTAAATAAAGAATTTGATAAAGAGAAAATAATTATTCCTAGAAAGAAAATTTTATTATTACGAGCAGTCAAAGGTTAAGAATTATAATGGAATATAAAGACCAAAATCACATAAATTTTGTACACACACACACACACACACACACACACACACACACACACACACCTTTCATTATCCTGCCTCTCTCTGGCCTCTCGTCACACGTCAGCCTTTGATGGATTTTTATGCCTACTAAATTTTCATTCCACTTCTTAACTCTCCTCCTTCTCCTTACTATCGGAGTGGGGGAAGGAGACCGTGGAGGACAAATGGAAGGAGAGGAAAAACTGAGAGGCACACGTAGACGGATGAAGGATAGCAATATGGATTAGAATGATCTTTAATTAAAGCCGATGAAAATATGTGGCATAAGTGAAGAGCGACTGACTTCTTTACGATTAAGGGGAGATTTAATTTTTGTTGTTTTGTTGGTGAATTGGAAGGTCTCTGATTCCTCCAAGCTATGCCACGAAACAGATCCCCTATTAGTACCAATGAGAGAGTCTGTTTTCTGCTATAGTTAGTTATAGGAGGAATCGGTAGCCTTCTAATGTACCAAAAAGTGAATCTCCTTTCAACTATATTACGTGACCAATAATAATATAATCTGTGAGTTTGTGTTGTGATCGTTTGTTCCCTGGTACCGTGTGAAATAATCAGCTTTCCTTCCAGAATAATTATTACCTCCTAAGGAAAATGGTTTACAAGATTTGAAGATTATTTGGTTTAGCAGAGAACGAGAGAAAAATTATGTATATCGAGAACAAAATTGGCCGATTTAGTTGATATGATATGCAGAGGGATCTTATTGTCAATGCAAGAAGAGCATTTTCCAGAGCACGAGTTTATTAAAAAAAAAATATATATATATACTGAGACACTGATGGCTGGGAAAGCGAAATAGAAAAAAAAAAAACTTCTCTTTGGATGATGATTCGTTTTGTGAAGGGGCGAAGTTGGGCCTAGAAACTGCACTGAATTGCAAAAGAAAGAGAAGAAAAATGAGAATATTTGGCTCAAAAGAAAAATCGGGGAATGGAGAAAAGGAAGTGAAAGAAATTATTTTGGAAAGAGGGTGAGGGAGACTGAAAAAGTATGGGAGATTTGTAGGGTAGGGAGAATATGAACAAGAAGAGGGAAGGTGGAATGGATAAATACTCGTACCTATACAGGGTGTATCGCGAGGTATATCATTAAATTACACCAGAGATATAAAATATAATTTTGAGTATATTTTGTTCTATAAAGTGTGCTGTGTGTGATCTCAGTAAAGTACAATGAATACTGATAAAAACTATTTTAACGTGTGTTGTCAAATGGCGGTGAGCGTCGGAGGGAGTGGAAGCCTAATATGTTTTTCGGACCAAAGAGGTCTTATTTATTTCATCTTAATAAATTTTATCATGATTGCAATATTTATGTGATGTTCTATAACGTACATTGAATCATATTTTCAATGCAGAGGGATAATACCAGACCTGTACAAATAATATTCGACGAAATATGATTAATATCTTTTGAAGGTTAGGTAAACTCCTCTGACATAATACAAACCTGCAAGTCTTAGCATTTCCCTACATTTCACGGATTTTCTTCTTATACAGGTCTGGTATTATCTATCTGCATTGAAAATATGATTCAATGTACGTTATAGAACATCACATAAATATTGCAATCATGATAAAATTTATTATGATGAAATAAATAAGACCTCTTTGGTCCGAAAAACATATTAGGCTTCCACTCCCTCCGACGCTCACCGCCATTTGACAACACACGTTAAAATAGTTATTATCAGTATTCATTGTACTTTACTGAGATCACACACAGCACACTTTATAGAACAAAATATACTCAAAATTATATTTTATATCTCTGGTGTAATTTAATGATATACCTCGCGATACACCCTGTATAATACTCACTCTCTCTGTCTCTCTCTCTGTCTCTGTCTCTCGCTCGCTCTCGCTCAAGTTCTCAAAGCAGTGTATTGAGGCTGAGAAGAAAGCCCAAAGGATGTTAGGGTACATAAAGCGACAGTTTGGATACCGGAACAAGGAGATAGTACTTTGTCTGTACAATTCCCTTGTCCGACCGCACCTGGAGTATGCAGTCCAGTTTTGGAGTCCTTCTTACCGAAAGGATATCGCGAGATTGGAACGAGTGCAAGCCAGGGCAACCAAACTTATACCCTCTCTTAGACACAAGAGCTATAAAGATCGGTTGGTAGAACTCGACCTGTTCTCTTTGGAAACCCGGAGACTGCGTGGTCAGCTTATCGAAGTGTTTAAAATACTACGAGGCTTTGACAATGTAGATTACAGGGACATTTTCCAACTCAGTGAGGGCACAACCATGAATCATGGCTACAAACTTGAACTGAAGCGATACAACCGTGATCTGTGTGGTAAATTCTTTACATACAGCATCTGCGGTACTTGGAACGCGCTTCCTGCTGATGTAGTCAACAGCAACTCTGTGGATCAGTTCAAGTCCAGATTAGACAAAGCCTTAAATCACCGTCTAGGTGTTTAAGCCGTTGTGCGAGTGTTCCTTGATGGTTTCACATGACACATTCGAGGACGGTCGCCTACTTGCGCAACTAAACCCACAGGTACCCTCTTTGTATGGATCGTAAGGTCCCCTAGGGTACTAATTTTCCTTGTAACTCCTTGTAACTCTCTCGTCTGAACCCGAGTGATTGTATATTGGACACTGTCGGCTGTCAACCACCTGCTGCTCGGTTGTATACTTCCATCATGACGACATATGGTGGTCACAAAAACACCTTCATATCAGTAATAATAAAAAAAATAATACCGCTTTACCCAATTCACTTTAGTTAGTCAGTCAGTGCGTGTCTCATTTGTCACCTTGCCATAACGTGTTTGATACTGGGCCTGGGACATAATATTATACAGTTCCATTAATTGAAATAGAGAAAGGCTTGTTCTTTAATTAATTCTATCCATCCTTGGTACAACAGAATGACAATGCGTAGAGTTCCTTTCAACAGTGACACATTTCATCCCAGATTCTCTTTACAGAAGAATAAAAATGTATGGCAAAAGAGAACTCATGTCTTTACGTATATGTAGAGTCGGAAGCATAAACGTTCACCAGTCCCACTTACGTCATATATAGGAGTTATTAAGGGGAGGATACAGTGTTGGTAAATCAGGAGCAAATTATTTCTCCAAATTATTCCAAGCAACAGGCTACCATTATTTTTGCTCCTCTGGTCCTGTTTTCTGGCATACTCTGGAGGAATCAAGGCACTCCAATGTACCAAAAGTATACACTCCCCTTAAATCTGAATTGTTAACACTGAGTAAAATATCATTGGGGTATAATAGGAAACTGGCTATTCACAAAATAATAACTCTCAACTCATTACCTTATACTATTACAACATCATGAAGTGCTATCCGCTTAGGACTTGAGGGATTATTATATACTGCCGGCTTTACAAGAGAATATTTTTATATTTTCAAGGGAATCCAAACCCAAACACACAGGAATGATAGTATTGAATTAGGACTCGTACACAGAACTGTTGGACGATAAGCTTGTAACATTATGAACTGATATGTAGTAAAGAAATGAGAGACTGATAGTCGATTTGGTGTTGCAATAATGAAGAATATAAAAAGATAAACAAGATATTACTGTGATAAAACACCTTAGTCCATTTAGGCAATTGATTTTCTAAGACTCAAGCGAATAGTGTGAATGGGTATTAACAGGAGGTTAATTAGTGAATTAATTAATTGATTAATTAGTAAAGTCCTATTTTAGACTTGGTAATGTCCTATTTTGGTAAAGTCCTATTTTAGAGAGATAAAAGAATTGTACGAGCAGACAGAGAGGAAGGATTGAGAAAGACAGGGTGGAGAGAACGAGTGGATGAGAGAGATTGAAGTTTGGGAATATTGGAGACCAAGAAAGATATTGGAGGTGAGAGAAGACTGGAAAAAAGAATGTTGATAAAGGTGATTGAAGTCAATAAATATATATATATATATATATATATATATATATATATATATATATATATATATATATTATATATATATATATATATATATATATATATATATATATATATATATATATATATATATATATATATATAATGATAATGATAGGGAGAAGCAGAGTTGATGAATGGTGGAAACAAGATGATAGAAAAACAGTTTGAAGGTAGAGGAACAGCGAAGGAAGGAAGGAATATATAGTTACTGTAGATAAGAGCAGAGGAAGGATAATGATGATAAGTGAAGTAGAGAGAGACTAATCTAAATCAAAGGACTAGGAAGCAAATGTAAAACACACACACACACACACACACACACACACACACACACACACACACACAAACACAAACTCGTATCGACTCTTGTCATCATCTCCCTCCCTTTGAAGAGTGTATGAGCCAGAGAGAGAGAGAGAGAGAGAGAGAGAGAGAGAGAGAGAGAGTGGGGGTGAGAGGAGGAAAAGAAGAGAGAAAGAGAATGAGAGGGAGAGGGAGAGATCAGTTTAACGATGGCAACCGAAAGAAAGAAAAAAAAAGGCATAAAACGAAGGAAAGAATAGAAGATGGAAGTAGCAAAAAGTAAATAGCAATCAGAAAAGCAGAAAAAAATGAAACTGAGAATGGAATAATAATGATGAGAGGAAGTTCGTTCGTTTTCTTTCATCTCGGGGGGGGGGGGTAAAGTTTTTGATCTTAAGAGACAAATCTCTTTATCCTCTTATAAACGCAAGATCCTCCCAGTCTTTGTACTTGTTCGCCTCCCACCCTACTGTACGTTCCTGCAGAGAGAGAGAGAAAAAAAAAAATAAATAAAAAAAAAAAATATGTAACGAGAGAGGAGAGAAAAAATATCAGTGGGGAATGAAAAATGTGGAGAAGGATGTGGAAAAATGAGAGGAGAGGGATAAAAAATGGTGGAGAGAGAGAGAGAGAGAGAGAGAGAGAGAGAGAGAGAGAGAGAGAGAGAGAGAGAGAAATATTAAATAGTCCCATACTGGTGTAGTCCATTGTAGTGCCAGAAATATAAAACGTGTAGATAAAAACATAGAGATAGAGACATAGAGAAAAAAAAACAGAGAAAAACAAAGAGATAGAGAGATACAGAATAAAAAAAAAACTGAAATATATATAGAGACGAAGACAAACAGATAAAGAGTTATAAAGACCAAAAAAACAGAGATAGAGAGATATATATAGAGAGACATAGAGATATAGAGACCAAACTAAAGAGCAATTGAAAGAGATACAGAGAGAGACAGAAACTAAGACCTATTCCGAAACCAAGAAAAAAAGAAAGAGAGGAGGAGGAGGAGGAGGAGGAGGAGGAGATGGAGGAGGAGGAGGATGGGGAGGAGGAGGAGGAGGAGGAGGAGAAGGAGGAGGAGATGGAGGAGGAGGAGGATGAGGATGGGGAGGAGAAGGAGGAGGAGGAGGAGGAGGAGGAGGAGGAGGAGGAGGAAGAGAAATAAACGGGGGAATGAGAAGAAAAAAAAAATCGAGAATATAAAAGCGAGAGAGAGAGCCGGAAAGAATGACAAGAGGAATGGAATTATTACGGGGGTGAAAGAAGCGGAGAGAAATGACGATGTAGGAAGGATTGGAGAAACACGAAGGACGGAATATATTATGAAGGGAAAAACAAGAAAAACAACATGAGCTGATATTTATAAAAGGTTTGAGGCAAATTTAGGAACCATCAGAGTCAATGTTAATATAATTCTTTAATATTCTTTAATCTGGAGTGACTGATTCCTCCAAATTATTCCAGGTAACGGGACATCACTTTTTTTTTTTTTTTTTTTTTTTTTTTTTTATCTGGTCCGGTTTCCTGGCACACCATGAAGGAATCAAGGCACTCTAATGTACAGTTGAGCAAATAAAAAGTGTAAGAAAAACCTGGCTGTATAATATGAAAACATCTTCACTACCAATCAAAGTTCAACCACCAATCACGTTCCACCTTACATTGGCTCTGGATTCCCAGTCAGTCATTCATAAATATACGAAGGATTATACTACAAACAACAGCCAGATGTTGCCATATATAGCCAAAGTTTTCTTGCACTTTCTACTTGCTCAACTGTACAATCGCAGACCATGAAAAGTCTACCCCCTCTGCAAACCCTGAGACGAGGCCTGGGTAGACTGTTCATGGTCTACAATTGTACCAAAAGAGTATTAGCCCCTTAAGGTGGTAATTCTTTTTTGGTAGATTGGAGTGCCTTGATTCCTCCAAAGTATGCTAGGAAACAGGACCAGAAGATGAAAAATAATGGTGTTCTGTTGCTTGGAATAGTTTGGAGGATTCAGTTGCTCCAGTTTTACCAACACAAAATTTCCCCCTTAAGTTTGTGCGTCAGTGTTTGATTGCTTTCTGACCAACCCAAAACGATAGTATAATGCCAGAAAATAATTAGAAACATTAATTAAGGGTGTAATATAGTCACCGATCATAATTATGTACAGTCACGAGCACTAATAAGTATACAGCTTGGGTTGAAGCTTTGAACAGCCCAATTCACCAACGAACTAATTCCAATGGAGACCTTATTAAACATTTATTTACTGTCTCTAGGTGTTCGAAGCACACTTGAATACTTATTAGTTCTCGTGAGTAACCAATACTTTTTCTAAATGATATATTGCATTTCCTCAATAATTAACCCCCACAATTAGTCCAGTTTACATCCCGACATGATTATACGTATTTTCGCATTACAATAACATGACATCATATGCGATACCTTCTTCGCATAATGATACTGTTGTCACTATTCCCATTTCCATTTGCCAATATTAGTTCTGCTCCCATTTCATCATAATTATACACATTTACCCATTTCATTAACATGGCGATACTCACTTTGAATATATATATAATTACACTGTAAGCACCAGCAACATTTCTACCTACCAATATCAGTTGTGTTGCCATTTCATCATAATTATAAGCATTTTCTCATTTCTACAACCTGACATCATGACTTCCAATTCCTTCTCAACATACACTCATTTCTACAACCTGACATCATGACTTCCGATTCCTTCTCAACATACACTCATTTCCTTCCGTTATATTTCATTCCGTTATATTTCCTAAACATCGGTCGGTTCTGCTCCACTGAACGGATTTAACTTTTTGAGAAGAATTGTGTGCATATAATTTCCCTGCAAGCACCGGGGAGAAGAATTTTAGCCTCGTATTCACAATTTTCCTTACATAACTCCCAAGGTATTATTACTTTACCTCTCGACAGAAATATTCTCTCTCCAGCGTCCACTTCGTTCGTTGCCTCATTTTTTTTTACCCTCCCAACTTCCCACTCAACTTTCCCCCAGGTAAAGGTGTATTTTACTCACACACACACACACACACACACACACACACACACACACACACACACACACACACACACACACACACACACACACATATATTTCACTCATTCTTTTTGACATTTTAGTGGATACTGTATGTATTTAAAGAGACCTAAAGTGTAGCTTCTCTTATAGCTACCTTAGCCCTCTAGCCCATTTCCATAAATAAATTAAATTTCTAGAAAACGAACATCTTCTCTTTACTGAACCACTGGCAGGAAATGGGTGAAAATATGAGGTTTGTATCAGAAAAGTTGCACGGTACGGATTCTTGTAGTTAATTGCTTATGGAACCATGCACCTACAGGGCTCAATAATCATTAACATTCAATAGTAGCGTTTGTCTCATTCTTTTCCTTAATCTACTCACAAACATTAATGAACACCTACATGATATTTTTAATGAATTCTCCTGTGTACATATTTTTAGAAATGGCCTAAATATGGTTGTATAAATAGTTACATGTTGACGACTTCATTATGGTAAATTTAAAAGGCTCGCAATGTAGTGGTTCAGGTATTTGTGTTTGTAGCCGAACCTATAGAAGTCTTCAATCTCCTCTGACTATAAAAGAGGGAATAAAGTGTAGGCGATGCGCACAAATTTCTGACCGTCATATTGTATTACTCTCTCATTCCTTCCATGTTTGTGATGTAGGAAATGTAATACTGAATCCTGAGAAAAATATGTACAACTACAGAACGTACAGCTACTGAAGCGGCTATAGCAACTTTATTTTTACTTAATAAAGAAAAAATGGTGGTCATATTTTAGCACCGCATTGAAGCCGTGAATGCGTTCCAGATAATTAAAGTAAATAATGTCCTAACTACTGCAGTCTTGTCACAAGCTTGGATATACATACACATGTGTCCCCACCTGTGAAATTTAAATGCCAGGCTTTTCATTCCAGCTGTGAAAGCAAGAGACGTACAGTAGAGCAAGTGACAAAAGAAGGAATGACGAAAAGAAAATGAAAGACGAGTTCATCATTGTGAGACGCTAAGAGACTCCAGCCAAAACTGCCTCTTACACACTGGCAACACAAAGCGAGTCTGTCTGTAGACACTCCGCAAAGCCTATTGATGCTGAGAACTTCTATAATCTTGCGTGCTGATACTATTTGCTCTGAATAAATTTGGTCTTTTCCATCTCTTTCAAAGCGTATTGATGCTAAGAACTTTTATAATCTTGTGTGCTGATACTATTTGCTCTGAAAAAAATTGTTCTTTTCCATGTCTTTCAACACCATTGACGAATCGAAGTTGTGGTAAGTTGTGATGGCCATAATCCTCTTCTATATCGACGTTTCCTATCGTCAACAGTTGGTAATCTCATTTACAATACGGTGTGAAGCTACAGGGTGGCCCGACCAATAATTATGATTGTCATATATTGTATTATAATTATAATAATAATAATAATAATATTGATGATAACAATGATAATAATAATATTGATGATAACAATGATAATAATAATTATTAAATATTTAATTATCATGTATGATGATATTATGAATATTATTAATATATCATTGTTTATAATTTTCTTTACTTATTCTTATATTGCAAGTTAGTTTAAGTAATGATTATTGGCTATATCCAAAACAATACTATGATTATTACACCGAAACGCATAATTATATGTTTACGGACTCTAAAAACGGCAACGCTGGCTAGGAGGGATTCTTAATGGAGCCACAAGACAATATTATTTAACATTATTTCCATATAATTAACTTTATAATACTATGATGCACACCATCCATTACCCACCATCCATCCATCCATCCATCCATCCATTATCCACTACCTGGGATGCTGTGGTAGAGTAGTTTGTTGACAGATGTTAAAATGAATTTGTCTTTCAAAACACCTAACTGTGATGTACAGTCGGCGGCAAAAGTCGTGTCGCTACATCTGTCAAGTTATGAAGTACTGAATGGTAATATAAGCTTCCCAGGCTCGTAAAAAAAAAAAAAAAAAAAAAAAAAAAAACAGAAAGGTTTATTAAGTTACCTCCTGGATATTATAATTCTGTATGGTGAAATGTGTTGGTCCGATGATTAGACTTTATGTTATCCTTCAAAAAGCGCTGAGGGAGGCGACACCACATTTGCCGCTGACTGTACTGTACGTAAACAGATAGTATGATTGATATGATCTGATGGAATATTACTGAAAGTGAATCATATTACTGTTGTTAGTGAGAACATGAAAGAGATAGATGTTTGGGAGGAGAGTAATTGATATAAAATTACATAAGGAACATAAGGAGTGAGAACTATAAATTATTATTATTATTATTATTATTATAATCTTCATTTTAATTTAAATATTAATTCTCATTATTTTCATCATTATATTTTACTGTCGTCGTCATTATTGTTTTTAGTATAATCTAAACAGTACTTTAACTTGCATTAATATCAGTATAATGGGATTATTTGTATAGTGTATACATACCTCCCTATAGTAATGTTAAGAGTACACCAAGTGAGGAGAGAATTATTTTATTTGACGACAAGTTTACCTCTCTGATCAGCTTCTTTCTCATGTCAGTGAATTAAGTAATCTCTTCAAAGTAAAATGTTGTCGTGTATTTTAAATATATTCTACCCTTGTGTGTTTTTCTACTATTACAATTATCATTTGGTGTTGTTGTCTTGTTCATTAAAATGGGTTATGTTTAAATCAGTTAGACTTTAATTTCATGAGAGAACATTTGTATTTATTAGGAAAAGTAAAGACATCCCCAACAACATATATGCTTTATTAATATATACTGTATATTTGTATATATGCATCTTTCGTACAAACAAGTCATATGTATTCGTATATATATATAATTATACATGGTAATATATACAAGAGAGGCGTATGAGTAGAGGTTTGTGTAGGACCTCCAGACCTCCAAACCCTGAGACACCGTGACACTCCATCCACACCTGTCATGTCACTCCACACCTGTCATGTCACTCAACACCTGTCATTGAAACTCCACACCTGTCATGTCACTCCACACCTGTCATTGAAACTCCACACCTGTCATTGAAACTCCACACCTGTCATTGAAACTCCACACCTGTCATTGAAACCCCACACCTGTCATGTCACTCCACACCTGTCATTGAAACTCCACACCTGTCATTGAAACTCCACACCTGTCATGTCACTCCACACCTGTCATTGAAACTCCACACCTGTCATGTCACTCCACACCTGTCACCTCACACCACACTTGTCACCCCACACCACACTTGTCACCCCACACCACACCTGTCACCCCACACCACACCTGTCACCCCACACCACACCTGTCACCCCACACCACACCTGTCATGACACACATACACCATACACTCGTCATGAAACAGGAAACTTGTCACTTACTATAATTTAATAAACTCCAAAACCACACTTCACATGCAGAGCTGATTGCCACTGCAGACACTACACTCCTTCATATCAAATATATTTTTTTCCAAGTATGTTTTGTAGACACGAACATCGCAACACACAATCATCACCACCAACCCTAACAGAAGATTAATTAAGCCCCTATCTCCATTGCCATCATACATACACAAGTATTTCTTCTCACATTTGGCAACTCTTTCAACCCATATTAACAATTAATTAAGTTCAGTCTCTCTATATACTGCCATGATAAGCACAATTTTTTTTTTCATTCTCTCATCTGGCAACTCCTTCAAACCAGACCTGATACAGTACATTCTTCTTCTCTCCATTACCATCATAAACAAAGCACATTAATTTTCATCTCTCCTCTGACAGCAACAACAGCAACAACAACAACCACAACCACCTCTTTCACCGTGTAGATGAAAGCACCATTGGAGAAGCTATTATAGTCAGTCAACTAAGACATAACACGTATATAATAGCTTATCAATTGCACCACAAGGGTCTGATCAGTACAGTATAGAGGGCAACAGACACAGAAAGGGATCAATCAAGTAGTGTGTGTCAGCACGGGAAGATCTGACTGACTGACTGACTGACTGACAACCCCTCCAAGTCTTTTGTTTGGAGGAGCTAGCAATAGGAACCATATTAAAAATTGACTGTATATACGCATTTTTTTTTCTCTGCTGCCGTTTCTTTTTCTTCATCGCTGGTGGAAGAGAGAGAGAGAGATAGAGACAGAAAAAAGAAGGAAAGAAACAGGATTGAAAAGCTGTACAGTAGGTAGTCATCGACAGCTCTTCGTTAATTGGTGTTTTCCCTTATACCTTCTAGTTCTGTATACCAATTAATTAAAAGGCTCGTTCTTTAACTTTTACTACTTCTTCCTGGATCGAGGAAATTATAACAGATTTAGAGGATCAGTGGTGGTAGTAGGGTTAAACTCGATGGATTTTGGTCCTTGAGTACTCCCGAGTTTTTTTTTTTTTTTTTTTTTTCGATATTCAAATATTACTTTCACTTTTTATGATCACGAAGCCATGTTAACTTTTCTCAAGTGACGCACCCGTGTAATATTTGCTGACCAGGGCACAACACAGCACGGAAACAGTGTCAAAGTTCTCTTCATCCTCTCCTCATCATCATCATCATCATCTCCTCTTCATTTCTATCACTCAGAATTATAAAGGATGTCACAAGCAGCAAACACTATGCATCTCAAAGCAGTTTCTGAGTAGCCTTCGTGGTAGAAATTTGCACTTGGATTTGGGGTCGAAAAAGGAAAAAAAGAAAACGGGGTAATTGTATCTAAAAATGTTGTCCATATGTATATCACACTACAACACTGAAATTCTGTTTATTTGAAGGTTTTAGGCCTGGGAGGTACTTTAGGTGCACTTCACTCTTCAAGGATGACATCATAAACAATTCCTACACATATTTTTTCCTTGAATGTTGCTAAATTTTCTTTCAACTGCGACTACTTATTACATAATATCGATTCATTAATTGCATGTTCCAGAAACTATGTATCAAATTTGCAAAAATTTCCTCAGCAGCCATTAAATGTTTCTGAATCGCCATCATTTAACACGAACCGTGAACAGCGTCTAAAAAGTATTCTTACATTTTAATTTGTGCAATATGACATCTGATAATAAGGTATAAAATGGGCCGAAACCAGTGCTAATTTTACCGAATTAACGTACCGTGTGAATGACTATTCATATTCATTTTCATCTAACCATCCGTGTGAACACTTTTCGTAATCATTGAATATATTATCATTTTTACCGGATGTTAAGGATAAATCATTTGATAACCTTGATCTGACATTATTTTGGCCTTCGATACAGCCAACATCATTCCATCAGGGTTCTTTCAATATACATAACTTTTAACACACGAGACTTGACACCGAAATGTATGATGAATGAATTTTGTATTGTTATCCCACCTCAAATCCCAGAGGATACCGTTGTAGTTTCCTTATGATGTTTGGTTTAGTTTCATTACCAAGCAGCACACAGCAATATTTTCTCTTTGGTCTTATCGATGTTCTCTATCAGTACGAGTAGCAATACTATCAAAGTTTTACTACGTCACATTTTTTTTTTTTTATAATTGTTTATCTCTGTTTACACACAGGCCGGACCTCCATTACCCTACACTCACTATTTTTTTTTTCTCTTTAGCAGTACAGACAGCAAAGATGAAACACTTGTTACTGCAATGTATCTGTTCTTGTTCTTATCAACAATACGCAGATCAAAATTACTCTTTATAAAAAGGTACCACTGCATTAGATTTTCCTCTCAGTGTAACTTTTCTGTGTCATCAGCACTCAGAGAAAAGCTACAACACTTTCCTCCAACATGGTGTTCATATCTTAATCGGCACAAAGGAAAACATTTACCCACCCTTTCACTACAACATCAATCTCAGCGTTTATCATTTCTTCATTCATCAAATAATATTCTCCCTTCGTTTTATTTTCTTAATATCAACAACACACTGAGTAAAACCAGACCATTTACTCTTGCTTTTAATATTCGTTACCAACACAGAGGAAAATCAGAATGCATTCCTCTACGTGATTCTCCTTATTACATCAGCAGGGAAGAGTACCGGTAGTCCTCTCAGTGTTTCTCTTCTCTGTATAACATAGGCTACCATACATAGATAACGCCTCTGATGACAGCGGCCGAGGTTGTGTTTACGTGTATAGCCTGTGGCGTTGCTGGTGGGTGGAGGGGAGGGGGCTCAGGATCCTCCCCCCAGCTACCGTAACACCACGGGGTCAGGGACGGAAGTGACAGTACCAGGTGGCCAAGTAAAGAGACCAGGCCGACCCAAGTACTGGTTGAGCAAAGGAGTGGACAGGGGAGGGATGAACAAGGTAGGAAGGTAGGGGGGCTACGTGTGGGGATGGAAGGGAAGGGAAGGGAAGGGACATTGTGGAAATTATAGAGAAAGAAAGTATGTAACATGTCAAGGAAAGAAATATGTAGAATGGAATGGAAGGGAGACTGAAAACTGGAAGAGATTAATATGGACAGCTGAAGAACGAGAAGCTGCGGAATGGAAGGGAAGGCAGGCGATGATATGGAAGAGAATATGTGTAATTATGATAAATGGCAAGAAAGAGGAGGCAGAAGAATGGAAGTGAATGTGGAGCTGGAAGTTATTTTGGGAAGCTTTTTGTAGAGGGAGACGCAAGGTGAACAGAGGGTTTATATATATATATATATATATATATATATATATATATATATATATATATATATATATATATATATATATATATATATATATATATATATATATATATATATATATATATATATATATATCAAGGAATATAATGTCATTCTTGGAGGAACCGGTAGTAGTGAAGTGCAGATTCTCTTTCTTCATAACCTTTGAAATGAGGAAGCAGATTTTTATGTTGACAATCGATTAACCTTCTTAATGGACATGGTATCAGTTAATGCTGTAGGCTACGTGATCACAGGATATGGTCTTATTTACTACATGAAACCAAGAAAGGGTATGAGTTAGGAGAAATTGACAAGGCTAAGAACAAAAGGCGAGAACCGAAGTACGAGAAGAAATGGACGAAACGAAAGAGTTTAGATAAAAAAGTAGGATGATGGACTGTAGTAAACAAACCGAGGCACACTACAGTTTGCTCTGCTATAAATCTATGGA
The DNA here is from genome assembly GCA_033782935.1 of Petrolisthes cinctipes. Lineage (NCBI taxonomy): Eukaryota > Metazoa > Arthropoda > Malacostraca > Decapoda > Porcellanidae > Petrolisthes > Petrolisthes cinctipes. Next base: position 19,633 of record JAWQEG010006108.1, read on the forward strand.
AAATGTAGGTGGCAGTGTTTATATACGTATGACCTAAAGAATAAAAGAGGTATATAGGGGAGAGAAAGGGAAAGGGCACAGGAGAAACGGAATATTGAAACCTATTAATAATTTGTAACGCTAAGGGGGCTAATGATAAAACCATTGTCAGTGTGGTAGTGGTGGTGGTGGTAGTGGTGGTAGTGGTAGTGGTAGTCTTCGCGGCGGCACTGGTGATGGTATTAGTGGTAGTCGTGGTGGTAGCAGTAGTAGTAGTATTAGTAGTATTAGTAGGACAGGTAGCAAGTCGGGCCTCACACTACACCCGCTTCCTGACTGTACCAAGTAGATTTTCCTGGAAGAGAGTGAATAGAGGGAGAGTTGATTATTGTGAAGTGTATCAGGGAATGTTCAAAGTAAAGTTATATACCTCATCAGCATTCGAACACATGTCCATTATTATCTCTATAAATTCTCTATCTATCTATCAATGCATCTATTTATCTGTCTAAGTATCTATCTATCTCCACCTATCAATCTATACAGATAGCCAATCTATCTATTTATCTGTCTGAGTATCTATCTATTTCCATCTATCTATCTATACATATAGTTATTTATCAACCTAAGGATCTATCTATCTATTTCCATCTGTCTATATATCTATACATATATCTATTTATTTATCAATCTAAGTATCTATCTATCTAATAGTCTGAAATATGAGGGAAGAATTATGAAATGGTTTGTGAAGACGTTCTGGCCCTTGTTAATATAAGGACCCTGTGATCTTGTATGATGATTGGAGACTTCTGATTCCTCCTGAATATACCTCGAAACAAACTCCTTCCATATAGGTGAGGTTTCGTGGCAATATTTGAAGGACTCGTTTACCTCCAATTTTCTGACCACATCCCATGCAGGGTCCCTTGAATAACAGATTATTTGCTCCTATACACTGCGTTCAACGACGAATGGTGGACAAATTAGAACATTCAAAAAACCAAATTAAACAGGAAGAGGGCCTTAGCGAAATTCTGGTACTGTGGTGTTCTTAGTAGATGTATATATCACACTAGAAGGGAGACGTGTCCGTGTGAGTCTGTGAAATTTCAAAGATATACGTATGTGAAGCAATACGATACACATCTCAGTCCATTAACGTAAACAAAATCTGAAAGTGTGCCCCTGGACTGCAGATAGAGGTGATATAAAATTCTCTCTCTCTCTCTCTCTCTCTCTCTCTCTCTCTCTCTCTCTCTCTCTCTCTCTCTCTCTCTCTCTCTCTCTCTCTCTCTCTCTCTCTCTCTCTCTCTCTCTCTCTGTTTCCTCATGCTGTATCTCTGCCTTACTTGGTATATTTACAGTTTCATAAATTGCCTTGCTTTGTAAGGAATGCCTCTGTCTATGAGATATTTTCTGAAACTTGGGAACATTACTCTCACTTGCTGGTATCCTCACCACGGGGCACGGAGATCCACGACGAACACTTGGATTGCTTTCCATGATCTATTTAAGGGGGATTACACTTTTGGTACATTGGAGCTACTTGATTCCTTCCAAGTATGCCAGGAAACATGACCGGGTTAGTAAGAGTAATGGTGGCCTGTTGTTTGGAATAGTGTGGAGGAATCATTTGCTCCAGATTTGCCAACACTGTACTATACGCCCTTCATCTTCATCTGATGGTCAATGCAGTTAGGGAGTGAAAATGGAAAGAGAGAAAGAGACAAAGATAGAGAGATAAGGATAACGAAACGAGGAGGAAGGGCAAGGGAAGAGGAGAGAGAATTTCACTGTGTATTGACAAAATAAAATATCTAAATGAAATTATAATATCAAAATAAAATATCATTTGATCAGAAAATACAAGTTTACCCAGCACGGGTTTTGTGGCTGCCAGAAAAATTTAACTCAGCTCAGATTGACTGGTGGACCGTGCATCACATTTCTTTAAATGGTAGTGGGATATTTTTGCCTCTCAGCGGTATGCGTAAATTTTGCTTGCTGGAGTACAGCCAAAATCAAATAACCACCGACACTTTCCATCCATCATGCAAATAAATCAGTATCAAATCAAAATATAATCATACAACACCTTATGTCGACTGAACCCCTTCAATTATTATTATGAGGTGCTGCAAAATCATACACGTGTTGTTTTTTATTACCAAAATATTTACTACGATGGAAGGAAAGTGTCGGTGGATATTTGATTGTGGCTGTACATTATATTTCAAATTCAGTTGGGTTTCAATATGGAAAAATATTATAATGGGATATGACAGTACTGAATAATAATAATAATGATAATAATGACGATGATGATAAAAATCTTATATTAATATTAGGGCTCAGAGCCAATTGAATATATCCAAATTGTTCTTCCTAATAGCTAACATTTCAGAATTTTGCTTAGGTAATTTTCTAGAGTTAATACCTCTTGGAAGTAAACAGGTATTATTATATTCACTTAGTAAATAAGTAATGAGAAAAAAGGAGGGTAATGGATATGGAAGCTAATGGTATAAATGTTTATGTTAATGTTCGTGTTAAATGTCTTTAGGATTCTGTTAAAGACACTGGTAAGACTTCTCTCAAAACAGATTTTCACGTTAAGAGGGTATAATACCGTGTTGATAAATCTGGAGCAACTGATCGCTCCAAACAATTCCAAGCAACAAGACACCATTATCTTATTTTTTGTGCTCATCTGGTCCTGTTTCCTGGTATACTTCGGAGGAATAAAGGAACTCCAACATACACAAATATACCCAGATTGATGACCAAGGGTAGTAGGTGTTGAGGAGGGAAGGATAAGAAGACGACACAAATAGATTACTTATTCAGACCAGACTGCAGGCACCACCACCACCACCACCACCACCACCAGCAGCAGCAGCAGCAGGGATGGTTGTGGCCTGAATAAACCAGAGGAGGAATAGCTCAGGTGTGTTGTGTGTGTGTGTGTGTGTGTGTGTGTGTGTATGTGTGTGTGTGTGTGTGTGTGTGTGTGTGTGTGTGTGTGTGTGTGTGTGTGTGTGTGTGTGTGTGTGTGTGTGTGTGTTGTGTGTATGTGTGTGTTGTGTGTGTGTGTGTGTGTGTGTGTGTGTGTGTGTGTGTGTGTGTGTGTGTGTGTGTGTGTGTGTGTGTGTGTGTGTGTGTGTGTGTGTGTGTGTGTATGGGTGTGTGTGTCCGTGCTGAGGTGTGTGTGCGGATTATGTGTACGTATGCATGCATGGGAGTGTGTGTATGCGCAAGTGTGATGTGAGAGAGGGAGAGGGAGAAAACAGATAGAATGTAAAAGAGGGAGATGCAGAGAGAGAGAGAGAGAGAGAGAGAGAGAGAGAGTAAACAAAATAGTTGTAAAAGTGTGGAGATGTACTGGAAGAGAGAAATCGAGAGCATGATACACCCAAGACACTTTAACTTTAACTTTGGGCATTAAGAAAGTTATTTTCAATATCCTGAGGTTTTCATAGGCACATAATATTCATAGGCCAAATTTCCTTTCCCGTCGTTCGTTTTTTTTTTTCTTTTTAATTTCCTTAAGCACTCAAAAATGTTCTCGTTCAAATTTATTCACAGGCATTCATATATATATATTTTTTTTTTTTTCTCTCTCTACTTTCTGCCATCTTCCTGTTATCATTCTCCTTTTCTCTTGCTTTATTCTCCCTCGTCCAACACTGTCTCATTCTTTCGTCTTCAAATCTTGTCTCTTGCACTCATTTTTTCCTTCAATAATATCACCCTACTGCATTCTCTTCCACTGGTCATTCCCTCACTCCCCCTCCTTGTTTTTATTTCAATCTTTTTCCTTCTTCATTGTCCTGTTACCTTTCTCCATTTCTTTCCTAATTTTTCCTCTCTTTCTTCTCTTTTTTTTTCTTATCTCCTTCGCTTTCACTCATTTCACTATTTCTCATTTATACTTATCTTCTATTTCCCCTCAACCTTCCTTTATTCTACCCTTTCTTTCGTGTTCCTTTTCTCAACGTTTCTCCCATACATTCCCATGTGGTCGTCTCCGCTTCCAAGTGTATTGTTCCTCTTTCAGTAACTCACAATCTCTCAACCCCAACCCTCTCCCCTTCCCTTCCTTTGTTTATCGTATTCTCCAGTATTTCCATCTCCTCCTCCTATACTTCTCTTCTCCTCCCTCATTCATTCACTCATTCTTTCACTCCTTCCCTCCTTTACTCACTCCTTCCCTCCTTTACTCACTCCTTCCCTCACTCCTTCCCTCCTTTCTTCACTCCTTCCCTCCTTCCCTCACTCCTTCCCTCCTTCCCTCCTTCCCTCCTTCCCTCCTTCCCTCACTCCTTCCCTCCTTCCCTCACTCCTTCCCTCACTCCTTCCCTCCTTCCCTCACTCCTTCCCTCGTTTACTCACTCCTTCCATTTACTCACCTTCCCTTTCACACATTCCTCCCTTCATTTACTCCTCTACCTTCATTCACTCCTCTACCTTCATTCACTCCCACACCTCTGCACTATACACATCTTCTCTTCACCCTTTCAAGCCACTTTCTCTATCTCTTCACAAACAGCAAGCCTTTACTTCACAATGCCTTTTTCATTGTCGTATTTACTTTATTACTGTCGAGGTTTTTTTCTTAATAGCTTTAGTTTCTTAGGTTTGCAATGGGCCATGTTGTTGCTGCACCGACAACGCTCTCAAAACTTTGCCACTCTGGGGGTGTTTTGGAAGATAGCGTAAACCCGCTACGGAGGAGAGGGACGGGAGAGGGATGGGGGAGAGGAGAGAGGGACGGGAGAGGGATGGGGGAGAGGAGAGAGGGACGGGAGAGGGATGGGGGAGAGGAGAGAGGGATGGGGGAGAGGAGAGAGGGACGGGAGAGGGATGGGGGAGAGGAGAGAGGGACGGGAGAGGGATGGGGGAGAAAAGAGGGGGACGGGAAAGGGATGGGGGAGAGGAGAGAGGGATGGAGGAGAGGAGAGGGGGACGGGAGAGGTGAGGGACGGGTGAGTGCCGGGAGGGGGGGCAGGAGAGGGATGGGAGATGTAAGGGGGACAGCCTCGATACCCAGGGAGTCATAGCATGTTATTGGCATATATTATTAGCTTTTATGTTTTTCTGTGTCGTTTGGTGTCAGTGTGTGAGTTTCGTATCAAAGTCATAAGGTGTTAATTATTAATGGGGGAACGGAAAATATGTATCCTGATTTTGGAGGTAATAATTATATACCTCTCTTACATTGGAGTCAAACGATTCCTCTAAACTATGTGAGTAAACAGACCAAATCCATTATAATATTCGTACCCTATTTTGTGAAATATTTTGGGTGAATCGGTTGCTCCAAATCTCCTACGACTATGTAACATGATTAGGTTCTGGACGTATACGAATTATCCCCTTAATTAAAGCCAAGAGGACCTACTACTGTACCTGGTGGGGTGGAGGTCGCTGGTTCTAGAGAGCTCTGGTTTAGGTGAGACGGAGGTGGTGGGAGGCAGACGTGGAGGCCAATGGGTGTTCCACGTGAGGAGCCAGTCGTGTCGCTGCTCACCTCGAAGTTCAAGTCTGTAGGGACAAGAGTGGGGACAAGAGTACATTATTACAGTTGGTTGGGTATTTGGTGAAGAAGGTGGTGGGTTGGTTGGTTGGTTGGTGGTTGAGCAGGTGGTTGGTTGGTTTGTTGGTTTATTGATTGGTTGGTTGGTTGAATGGTTGGTTTGTTGGTTGGTTGAATGGTTAAGGGGAAAGTATAGTGTTGGTAAATCTGGAGCAATTAATTCTTCCAAAATATTTCATTCAACAGGCCACCATATTTTTTTTTAATCTGGTCCTGTTTCCTGGCATACTTTGGAGGAATTAAGGCACTCTAATGTACCAAACGTCTATTACGTAACCCCGTTCCTCCTTTCCCAGATTATACTTTTCATTCAAAGATCCACAGCTCTCTCTCTCTCTCTCTCTCTCTCTCTCTCTCTCTCTCTCTCTCTCTCTCTCTCTCTCTCTCTCTCTTTAAAGGTCATTGAGAGGGTTCTTTTCAAGTGTCCTCCCACCGGTTCATTGATTTAGGTAAAGGTCAGCCATGAAATGTATGTTCTCTCCTTGGGACAAATCAGAGGGAAGGAGAAATGGTATTAAAAATAGACAGACAGACAGACAGAAAGTAATACAGACAGTCTAAAAATTTGTGGTCATTGTATACAGTTAATAGTTAGCTAAAAGCAAGTATAAGAATTGATCCACATACTATAATATTATATATTTGAAAGGAAAAATGACAATTGTAATTTACGTTCTGGGCATCATAAAGTATAAACCTACTACTACTACTACTACTACTAGTACTAGTACTAGTACTAGTACTAGTACTTGTACTTGTACTTGTACTACTAGTACTACTACTTGTACTACTAGTACTACTACTGTTGTTGTTGTTGTTGGCAATGCAGTTTTTGACCTTTGTATGTAAATAGAGGCCCCTTTGTATGCCTATATGGGCGGTCCAATACTGTATCATTACTCACTCAATAATTCTCCCATGAAAATTGTTGTTTCAGCGATCATTTTACGGTACTCTCACTTTCCAATAACCAACACCACCAGCACCGAAAAAAAAAAACTGTTGAAAAATGAGCCAAATAAAATATGAGTTGCTGCTTTGAGTCACAGCTGTTCAAACGCTGCCACATAGTCCCACTCATTCACTGTCACCATCATCGTCATCATCGTCCTTATTCATCATCGTCGTCCTCATTTATCATCATCGTCTTCATTTATCATCATCATCATCATCATTATCACCATCATCATTATACTCCCATCATAATATACTCTTAAGGGGGAAGTTTTCAGTGTTGGTAAATCTGGAGCAACTGATTCCTCAAAACTATTCCAAGCAACAGGGTACCATAATTTTTTAGTCATCAGGTCCTGTTTCCCAGCATACTTTGGAGGAATCAAGGCACGCTAATGTACCAATAAGTATACTAACTATCTCTTTACCCCGTGTGCCTCGTGTGCTTGAAAATATGTTGTACTGTGATATGAAAGAATTATGGAATGTCAAATGAGGAGGTCGTCGCCTGTAGTTACTCTCAGCGATATGAGTAAAGTTTTATATTATACAACTTTTATGTGTGTGTGTGTGTGTGTGTGTGTGTGTGTGTGTGTGTGTGTGTGTGTGTGTGTGTGTGTGTGTTGGGGGGGGGGAGGGGGACTTTTCACTGTCATTCCACACCACACTTCACATCCACTCATGTTCCACCAAATGACAAAATTATTCGTATGAAAGAAAAGACGATATATAAACCAAAGTTACTCAGAGTTAGAAATAATTGATAACTTATTTATTTAACTAACTAACTGAGCATGCATCTGTGTGTTTATTTCCTAAGTGTAAATCAGTAATACTTTAAGGATTTTAGTTCCCCTTTCTAATCCTACCCATTCAATTTTTTTCTCTTCAACTGTCCTTCCTTCATTCGTTTTCCTTCCTTCCTTCCTTCCTTCCTTCCTTCCTTCCTTCCATCCTTCCTTCCTTCCTTCCTTCCTTCCTTCCTTCCTTCATTCGTTTTCCTTCATGCTTGCTGTTGTCCCTTCTGTCTCTCCTCTTCTCCCGAGTGATTACAAGGTTTCTTTTTGTCTAAACCAGAGCTCTTAGTCAACTTTACAGTCATCATGCATTATTGACTTCTTTTATACACGTGCATTTCAATAACCTCCTGTGTGACACGTAAAAAAAAAAAAAAAAGAGATAGAAAGAGAAACGAGTGAATAATTATGTTCTGTTCTTAGATTCCACTTTTCATTTCCCGGTGCCAGGAACATATAAGGGTCGTATGAATCAAGGGGCCACTACAAGGGCCCCCACATCCCCTGAATATACCCTTGTTAGGTTCAAGATTAAGGGGTAATTCGCTTTTGTTAAATTGGAGCTCCTCGATTCCTCCAAAGTATGTCAGGAAACAGGACCAGAAGAGCAGAAATAATGGTGTTCTCTTGCTTGGAATAGTTTGGAGGTTTCAGTTGCTCCAGAATTACCAATACAAAACTTCCCCCTAAAGGCTTCCTGTTTCGCATGACCTCCAAGGACATGCACCCGCCGCCATCCCTACCCTAAGTAGTAACAGCACCAACAGTCACCACCAACACTTCATACACACTCAACACTTTGATCATATATTTATGCTTCTATAATATATGAGTTTTCCCAGTTGTCGATATAACCCTGCCTTCTGGCGTAGCTACACGGATATATTAATCACGTTCGTTTAAAATATTTATTGACTGATCTTGCATTATTTTTTATTGTTAATTCGGATCTAATTCAGTCCAATAGAATTATTTACTATGTAGCCAATATCCATACCAGACTTCAAACGATGTCTGACTTTACAATATTTTAACTAAAGTACACTAACCTACAGAGAGAGAGAGAGAGAGAGAGAGAGAGAGAGAGAGAGAGAGAGAGATACACAAGCATATGCAACCACACGCCCGGATCCTGAAATCAACACAGCTACACCGAGCTTGTTAGGACTGTGATCATGCATGAGGGATAAGAGCAGTGAGGTATTGAATGTAGTGGTTATAATGTTTCACAGTGGTTGGGTCTAAACTGGCCAGGGTTGATCCGTGGGGTAATTCTAGTGGTATGGGATTAGGCAGGGCGTAATGTGTACAAATACAATGATGCCATGCTGGATAGATAGATAGATAGATAGAATGATAGATAGATAGATTAACAGATAGATTGATTGATACATACACACACACACACAGAACATACACACACACACACACACACACACATACGCACAATACATGGACAAATAGACACGTGTATGATGCAACGATTTTCAGAAGTATCCTAAGCGTATCATGTCAGTATTAATGTTCCTGAAAACAGTACACAGACAATTCCCAGTTCATCAGCCACAAATGTGAAGAGGAAAATGGTTGGTTGTGGTGTTGAATTTATGTTAATGCTAAGTTAATTTTAGTTAAGTTAAGTGTAAGTTTATTTCTATTATGGTATGGGTTCAACTGCAGATAAATACTTTGCCTAAACTCCCTCTCTTCCTTTGACATTAACTACTGCATAATTATACTTTCGTACACCCATAACATTTCTCAAGGCAGCAGGTTGGTTGATTCTATTTGTTTACTTCTTATTTTTTTCTTAGTACTCCGTGAATGTCAGTGATCTCATTGCTTGAATGAAATCGTCGTGTGTTAGTAAAAAAAAAAATAATAATAATAATAATATATATATATATTATGTCAAAACAAACTACTGCCGACGGATGATCTATAGATGTAATGTATACATGGAGAGCTGGTTTGGTCTTGTACTGTGGCTGATAAAATCGTGTAGAACTCATTAACTTGAAAAGAATACTCAATGTGGCACCGACAATGAAATACTAATAATTATACCCATATTCTATCAAAATATTAAATCCTCAGTTTCTGATGGTTGTCTGTGTCTTTGCTGCAGATGAGTGAAATTGTTTGGATTTAATTTGAATACCTTTGTAATTACTGTAATAAAAGAAAATTGCTTGGAATTAAAATGGCACGAGTACAAGTAGTCAGTGAGAATTATATTGAAATCCATAGTGTAGTTACAATTATAGTTTCTGTCTTTTCTTTTCTTCTGTTTTACATTAGGTTTTCCCCTCCTTCCTTCTTATATTTATTTTGATAAATAAATAATTATTTTCGTCTCCTCTGCTTTTCTGCCATTCCAAAAAAAATCCTAATTTCTCTCCCCTCTGCTTGTCTTCTTTTCTCTGTCTGTCTCGTTCTGTCTCTTTCTCTGTCTGTCTCTCCCTTCCTCCCTCCACCCACTTCCTCCCTCCTCCATTTTCCTCACTCCCCATTCTTCCTCCCTCCCCCCCATCCCCCCCTGTCTTTTTCTCTGTCTGTCTCTTTCTCTGTCTGTCTCTCCCTCCCTCCCCCCCTTCCTCCCTCTCCCCCCATCCCCCCTCTGTGGCTCTTTCTATTACCGTCCTTGATCTCCTGTGAATAATATTGTAGTGCTGGAATTTCCTCACCCACGCCACCATTCATCGGTTCTCTGCTGGTCTTGGTCATTGGTGTTCTAATTAAGTCACGAGGCAAAATGCTGGCATGCAAACGGTCGCCAGGGAAATTACTCCAGTGAATGTATGATCTTTTCTCACTTCTCTTCCACTCCTATTCCTTCCATCATTTCCTCCCTCCCTCCCTCCTTCCTTGTTACCTCTCTCTCATTCCCTTTCTCCCTGCAACACTACGTCTTTTTCCTTGCTTCTCTCTTTCTCTATCAATCTGTCCTTCAGTTCGTGTGTGTGTGTGTGTGTGTGTGTGTGTGTGTGTGTGTGTGTGTGTGTGTGTGTGTGTGTGTGTGTGATCTCCTCATTCTTCTTTTCTATTGAATTTCGATACAGTTTTAGGCATTCCTTCGCTGCGTATTCATCCTTTCTTACATTTTTTCGTGTTTCTCTCTTTGACTTTGACTTTCTGTGTTTTCGTTTCCTCTCGTTTATATTAAACTTCATTTTCTCCCCTCTCCTGTTCTCTTTTCTCCTACACAATATTATCTCCTTTCACATATTTTACTCCTGACTGACATTTAACAACAGTCATTCATTCTTCCACGAGAGTATTGGATGGTGGTAAAGGCTGCTGTGGTGGTGGTTGCAGTGTGTGAAAGATAAATGACAGGGGTATGATTTATGCACCACACTTAACTTGATAATATTATGAGTGGAGCGATGACGTGACTTAATCGTGAATATACAGTAGGAAGAGGACTTTTGAATTGATGAAGCGAAGCGAGTGTGTATATGGGAAAGTCATATGTATAGTATTATAGTCTTTGTTAGAGCATGGGCAAAGTAGATAGGAGTTACAGTTTTAATATTGTAGGGTTGACTTATGATTATGTGATATGGCGAAGCAGAGTTGGATAAATACAGGACTAAGACTGTATATGTACAGTCACGAGCATAAGTTTCTTTACCCACAGGCGAGAATGAGGTCGAAGTCGTGGTTGGTTGGAGAAGGGTCAGGCAAACGCACACTGGGAGTAAGTAAATCATGAGGGCGTAAAATTTGTTGGATTCAAGTGAACACCTCTAGTGACATGAAGCATCATCCCAACATTATGAACTGGTCCATTTTTGTTCTTCTAGTCCATATCCAACCACGACTTCGACCTAACTCTCGCCATGGGGGTAAAAACGAAATTTATGCTCGTGAGACAAACATTATTATAAGGAGAATCAAACCAGCCTAACATTGGTGTAGGGTATGAAGTGTGAAATAATGGAACGTGGATATGATAAGGATGTTCTGAATACGAAGCAAAACCCAGAACTGTCATAGGAAGTCTCAACCATCACTGGATCACTACTACAGAACACTCACTTCAAAGACTGGGACCTGACCATGAGCCTATCCTATTGAGAGGCTGGGTGTAATTAATGGAGACGAGTCATATTGGAGTGTGTGTCTGTCTGTCAAGGGGAGGAGGCTTATTAATCTCTCTCGTGCTCACAAGTACAGTTACGTATGATAATTCTGTAACACCTGGAAATAAAACTGCATTCTATCGGGATACATAACTAGTTCTATGGGTATACATAACTAGTTCTATAGGTATACATAACCAGTTCTATTGATATACATAACAATTTCTATAGGTATACATAGCCAGTTCATTCCATGGGTATACATAACCATTCTATGGATATACATAACCAGTTCTATGGATATACATAACCAGTTCAATAGGTATACATAACCAGTTCTATAGGTATACATAACCAGTTCTATAGGTATACATAACCAGTTCATAGGTATACATAACCAGTTCTATAGGTATACATAACCAATTGCATGCAGTACTAACGTGATCTCAGCTGCAAGGTGGTGTGCTGGGATATCAAAGAGTGTTGTGTCCTCAGCAGCACAGGCGGTCCCTCTCAACTTGTCATTCTTATCCTTCCCCGCTGACTCCACGGTTAAGTTCCAGGTGGCACAAGAGCCTGTATGTAGGTAGGAGGCAGGAGGAACACAGACCACCAGTTATAAGTATAGGAATTAATGCACCACACTGTCTGTCTGTCTTTCTGTCATCCCTAGCATATTCCTGTGTTTGTTGTTGTCCAAGATGATTGTGTGGTGTTATCCCAGTATTATTTGTTTTGTGTTGCTATAACTTACTGTGTGTTTTCCTCGTATTCTATGTTAATCTAGTTTACTGATGTTATTTTCCTAGCTTGCTGTGTGTTATTCTAGTTTTCTGTGTGTTTTCTTAGTATCATCTGTGTTACTCTAGCTTACTTGAGTTATTTTCCTAGCTCACTGTGTGTTACTATCTTCGTATACTGTGGCTTAAAC
>JAWQEG010006109.1:0-27500 GCA_033782935.1 Petrolisthes cinctipes
CACACACACACACACACACACACACATATACACACACCTACACACACACATATCCACACACACACACACACCTATACCACACACAACATAAACCTACTCACTCACACACCCACACACATATACCACCTACACTCTCACACACACACACACATATATATACCACCTACACACACACACACACACACACACCTACCACTTACACACTCACCCACATATACCACCTACACACTCACACACACACACACCACCTACACACTCACACACACCTACACACACATACCACCACCTACCCACACACACACACACACACACACACACCACCTACCACCTACACACACACACACCTACACTCACACCATACCACCTACACACACACGCCACCCAGAGAGAGAGAGAGAGAGAGAGAGAGAGTTAGTTTCAATTTCCTCTCTTCTTCCATTTCAAAATTCTCTCCTTTTCTCTCCTTCCATTTTCTCCTTTCTTCCTCCTTTATTTATCCCACTTTATTTCTCTCCTCCTCTTCTCTTCTTCCCTCCTTCCATCTTCTCTTTCTCTCTTCCCTCCTTCCCTCTCCTCTTCCCTTCTTCCCTCCTTTACTTTTCCCTCTTCTCCCCTTCCCTCTTCTTTCTCTCCTTCCATCTTCTCTTTCTCTCTTCTCTCCTTCCATCTTCTCTTTCTTTCTTCCCTCCTTCCATCTTCTCTTTCTCTCTTCCCTCCTTCCCTCCTTCCCTCCTTTACTTCCTCCTCTTCTCTTTCTCTCCTCCTCCTTCCCTCTTCTCTTTCTCTTCCTCCTTCCCTCCTTTCCTCTTCCCTCCTTTCCTCTTCCCCTACCCTTCCATCTTCTCTTTCTCTCTACCTCCTCCATTCTTCTCTTTCTCTCTTCCCCTCTTCCCTCCTTTACTTTCCCCTCTTCTCTCTCTTCCTCTTTTTTCTCTCCTCCTCCTTCCCTCCTTCCCTCTTCCCTCATTCCTTCCCTTCTTCTTCATGTTCTAAATTGTTTTCGTCACCCTAAACACACCCACCAACTTAAAAAGAATATCACAATTAATTAAAAATACTTTCTGACTTTATAAATAATTTTGGAAGAGTAATATGTATTCATTTAACACAAATTATATAACACGAGGGACAAAATATTCTGAAATAATAATAATAATAATAATGATGATGATAATAAAAATAATAATAATGATAATGATAATAATGATAATAAAAATAATAATAATTTTAATAATAATTAAAATGATAATGATAATGATGATAATAATAATAATAATAATAATAGTGATGATAATAAAAATAATAATGATAATACTAATAATAATGATAATAATAATGAAAATAATTATAATAATGATAATAATAATGAAAATAATGATAATAATGAAAGTGGGTAAAGAAGGTAAAAACCTCGTAATAGAAAACAACAACAGAATATGTAATTATTACCAACCTGTTGAGGTACTATACCCGGTGTTGTCTGGGGAAGATGTACTCTGGAGTTTAGAAATAGTCAATATTAACTTTATAATATGAGAAAGTATTTCAGTCTTGAAGCGTTAGTTAAAAATATTGCACCATCTCAGGCACCTTGCCAGTTGTCATATCTATGTACATAAAGACCATATAGTACATACGTCTTTTCACCTTGAAGGTCCAAGACTGACTGAATTTCCAAATAGCCATTTTGCCTTCTTCCGTTGGAGGTGTACAGCCCTGGGTGATAGTGGTGGACCAGTTACCAGGGTACAAGGAGTGTTGGACAGCAACTGAATACAGTACCAACAAGTGAATTTTCCAAACCATTCTCAACGTTGAGAGAGGTTTGGAAGACTCACTTTTTCGAACTGTGTCTAGTTGGTGTCCAACACTCCTTGTACCCTGGTCCACCACTATTACCCATGACGGTACATTTGGCGAGCGTTCTTAGCGGCTCGAACGGAAAAAATTCGTTCAAGCTTCTGTTGAAGCGGTACATTTGACGCGGGATTTTAGCAGCTCCAATGGAAAAAATCCGTTCGAGCTCTTCTTTATGGTTTTAACCGATAAATAGAATATTTGACATTTTAACGTAATTTTTACATCGAGTTACGTCATGTTACGTCATACCAAAACCTTGGCCTGGTGATGGTGATTCAGAATATATATGTGTTTTGGATGTAGGTGTAACAGTTTGGGAGTTATAACACAACAAACACACACCCTTTGATATTTATAGTATATATATATATATACATACATATATACATACATATACATTGGCTATATACACATTATTATACTACATACATACATACATAGGTTATATACATACATATATACATACATACATACATATACATTGGATATATACACGTTATTATACTACATACATACATAGGATATATTCATACATACATACATAGGCTACATACATACATACATACCCCTACACACATACTACATACACACATACAGTACATACATACACATAGGCAACATACACATTGTTACATACATACATACATACATACATATATATATATATTGATGAACACATACACACACATACACATAATTATACACACATACAAAATACATTTACATTAACTTAAGGGGGTGCGGAAATAGGGGGACAGGCTTGGGAGGGGTTTAGGGGGGGTGCGGGAGTAGGGGGACAGGCTTTGGGGGGGTTAGGGAGGTGCGGGAATAGGGGGACAGGCTTTCTACCCCTCCCCCCCCAAAGCCTGTCCCCCTATTCCCGCACCCCCCAAGCCTGTCCCCCTACTCCGCACCCCCCAAGCCTGTCCCCTACTCCCGAACCCCCCAAGCCTGTCCCCTATTCCCGCACCCCCCAAAACCCCCCTGACCCCCCCTAAACCCCTCCCAAGCCTGTCCCAATGAAAACTTAACATAAATATACACACAAACATATTATTACCAATCTTTAATTAATTACAGATCTTAATTAATTATTCCATCTATACTTTGCAAAATTATACACACAAACATTTTATACATTTTTATTTTTTCAAACTATGTATTAAATTTTACATAAATATACACACAAGATTTTTTTTTATTTCAGACTATTTAACTTTTCATAATTATTATACTTAAACAAACTTTTTATTTTCAAACTCTTAATTAAATACATATCTTATTCTATCTAAACTTTCTATAATTATACACACAAACCATTTTATTTTCAACTCTTAATTAAATACATATCTTATTCTATCTAAAATTTCCATAATTATACACACAAACTTTTTATTTCAAACTCTATATGTAAGTTAATATATAATTTTCCACACAAACCATTTTATTTTCAACTATTAAACTTTCCATAATGATCTTATTCCAATTTTTGTGGCCTTCCTTTACTTTCCTCTCTCTCTCTCTCTCTCTCTCTCTCTCTCTCTCTCTCTCTCTCTCTCTCTCGTCTTTGTGGCCTTCCTTTACTTTCTTTTCTCCTCTCTCTCTCTCTCTCTCTCTCTCTCTCGTCTTTGTAGCCTTCCTTTACTTTCTCTCTCTCTCTCTCTCTCTCTCTCGTCTTTGTGGCCTTCCTTTACTCTCTCTCTCTCTCTCTCTCTCTCTCTCTCTCTCTCTCTCTCTCTCTCTCTCTCTCTCTCGTCTTTGTGGCCTTCCTTTACTTTCTTTTCTCCTCTCTCTCTCTCTCTCTCTCTCTCTCGTCTTTGTAGCCTTCCTTTACTTTCTCTCTCTCTCTCTCTCTCTCTCTCTCGTCTTTGTGGCCTTCCTTTACTCTCTCTCTCTCTCTCTCTCTCTCTCTCTCTCTCGTCTTTGTGGCCTTCCTTTACTTTCTTTTCTCCTCTCTCTCTCTCTCTCTCTCTCTCTCTTCTTTGTGGCCTTCCTTTACTTTCTTTTCTCATCTCTCCCTCCCCTCCCCCCCCCCTCTCTCTCTCTCTCTCTCTCTCTAAATTTGCATAACTTTAATTAATATTGTTCACGTATTTCACACCACTATAGGAGAGCTAAAGCAACACCCATACATATACACATACCCAATTTAACAACAGCAGAAATAATTATGTTTTTCTTTAGTGCAGTGAGATATGTTTCCAGCCTCCAGTATCCAGAATCGGTCACTGGATTGGGAATGATAATAATTTTAGACGTGGGTACCAACTCCACAATGTCGTAGGTAATTCTATTGGTATCATTCCTATCTGTGACCATCCCTACTTTCATCTCATCTATATAGTTTAAGTTGTCCCCTAGACCAAAGAGTTGATAGGGGAGTTGTAGAGCTGTGTGGGCCGTCTGTGTAATCTGTGTTCCATATATATTTCGCCAGGTCATGTCTTGGGTAGGGATGGTGAATTTTAGAGATGGTCCTGTTGGGTTGGTTCCATATGGTGTGTTGTGGTGACGGCAGCTCCTTCTAAAACATCGACCGCTTGTTATCATCACCTGGTTATGGGAAAGAAACAAAAAACAGATTAATTTAGTAAGTTAGATATTTATTTTTTTATTTTTTTATTTATTTATTTATTTTCTACACCTGTTTATGGGAGAAAAGTTTTATTTACTTATTTTTTACTTCATGTTATTAATTTTGTATTATTGAATTATTGTATTTTTTTTATTATTGCTGTTATATTATATATATATATATTTTTTTTTTTTTTTTATCATGGTATTCAATTATTATTTTATCTATTTTTTTATTTTATTATTAGGCTATTATTATTATTATTATTATTATTATTATTATTATTATTATTATTATCATTATTATTATTATTATTGTTGTAATTTATTATTATTGCATTTTATGATGATAAAACCATAATAACAACAACAAGACACACTAACCTTTATATAGAATCCCACACTTTGCTTCATATCTCTATAAACGTGTAGATGATGATGTCTGCCATCCCTTTCCATCCCCACTAAAAGCACATCAGGCGAGACAGAGTCCTTATAATCATCAAAGTCACTGAAGGCTCCCAACACTGTGTCCCCAAAGTTGTCAAATAGATTCCAACGCGGTACAAACATTCGGTTGTATGCACACACTTCATCCCCTTCCTCCTCCCACTCCTCATCCCTTGCCATGTTCTCCACTAGGGTGACTCTAGCCTTATCGCCATTATAGAGAGTGACGAGGAAGTCTGTGTAGCCGTCTAGGTTGAAATCGCCCATTCGTAAAGTGATGGTGTTGAATCGGTTACTAATATTCTTTGAGTCGGTTTTGAATGTCCAAGAATTGCCCCGTAAATCCACGAAATCTATATCCATCTCAGTCCATACCTTGTATTTAAAGTTGTAAATATATATGGCATTGTTGTAACACTTTACATCTTTGCAGACAGGTACTATTGCTTCGATAGTTCCGTCCCCGTTAAGATCAGCAAAAGATGTTTGTCCAATTAGTTTGGCATCTGGTGGTAAGGAAACAATGGAGTGAAATGCGTAATCATTCCTCTTCCTCCTCCAAATCTCAAACCCGCTTTCAGTCGAGATCCACAAATCGGCAGCCAGGTCGTAGTTGAGGTCGATAAATGCGTGTGAACTTGGGAACTTTAGATTTGGCAAGGTAGTAAACACAGGCATTGGAATAACCTTTGGGGGCTTCCTGTCAGGTCCAAAAACCCAATACTTTCTGCTACTAAAATCTTCTCCAAACAAGTCAGGAATCATATCACCATTATAGTCGAACACCAGTGGCTCACCAAATAGACTCAGTGTTGGGGAATCCTCTTGGGCACACGTCAAACTCGTCAAGTTACCCCACGAGATAAACACCTGATGCAGAGGTGATACACTTGTGTTGAGCGACAGAATCAAAATATCCATGGCCCCATCCCCGTCAAAATCCCCAGGCACTACACTCCGTATATTGAGGCCGTTGTAACTACATTTCAGAGTACCCGTGTCTGAGGGACGTAGATAGGGAGGTTCAGAGTGGGATAACAACACTTCAACTGTTTTCCCATCCTCTGACACCACGAAAAGGTCCGTCCGTCGGTCTGAATTGAAATCACCAAAAGCAGCGGGCAAGTAGTTATTGTTATTACCAAAAACGAGGTCAGTAATGTCCTCTCCCTTCGATGGACACACAGACAGACACAGAATGATGCAAACAACGCGTACCACAAGCGTGAATTTCATCATGGAGTATGTTTAGTTACACAAATACTTAAGAGTGTATTAAATGAGAACCAATTATAAATACACCCTTCCGTTTCTGTCAGGTTTTCTCTGTAGTGGTATTTGTAGTGATGCAATATTTTCACTGCATCTACAAATAATATATAAAAAAAACAGCTTGTAATGAGTGTTTAATACTGTAGAGGTTTTCCACAATATAAAATAAAGGAGTAATATATAAACAAATCCCTTTTAGCTACTTCAAGCCTAATTCACACACGTTACAGCACAACAACTGTAAATATAAGTAACACAAGCCTTATTTATACACTACCCATTTTTATAGTCAACCTGAAACAACAACAAAAACATTATTATTATTTTAGACACATTCATTATTATCTTATGTAGTTATTTCATTATATCTTCACTATTAATGTTAAATCTTTTCTGTTGTCTTGTAGTTATTTGGTTTTGTTAGGATGCTCCCCAACCAACCACACTTGTCAGTCTTAGGGCCGATTCCACAGTGGCTTTGTTGGTTTTGTTAGGATGCTCCCCAACCAACCACACTTGTCAGTCTTGGGGCCGATTCCACAGTGGCTTTGTTGGTTTGTTAGGATGCTCCCCAACCAACCACACTTGTCAGTCTTAGGGCCGATTCCACAGTGGCTTTGGTTTTGTTAGGATCCTCCCCAACCAACCACACTTGTCAGTCTTAGGGCCGATTCCACAGTGGCTTTGTTGGTTTGTTAGGATCCTCCCCAACCAACCTCATATCCAATTATATCCAACAACAAACTCAGTCAGTGGCTTTGGTTTGTTAGGATGCTCCCCAACCAACCACACTTGTCAGTCTTAATTATATCCAACACTTCACGTAAATTTCACAATCTTCACTATCCATCACATATCTTCACTACACACCATCACACATCTTCACTACACACCACCACACATCTTCCCTACCCACCATCACACATCTTCACTACACACCACCATACATCTTCACTACCCACCACCACACATCTTCACTACACACCACCACACATCTTCACTACCTACCACCACACATCTTCACTACACACCACCACACATCTTCACTACACACCACCACACATCTTCACCATCCACCACCATGCATCTTCACTATCCACTACCACACACCTTCACTACTCACCATTCATCTTCACTACCCACCACCACACATCTTCACTATCCACCATCACACATCTTCACTAACACACCACCACCACACATCATTATACACCACCAGACACCACCATCACACATCTTCACTATCCACTAATACACATCTTCACTACCCACCATTCATTTTCACTCTCCATCACATATTCACTATCCACCACCACACATCTTCACTACACACCATCACACATCTTCACTATCCATAACACATCTTCACACCACCACACACAAAATTAATGCACAAAATAAAACACACACACACACACAAAAGAAAACCGCACACACACAAAGAAAAAAAAACGCACGCACACACACACACACAAAAAAAACGCACACGCACACACACAAACAGAAAAAAACACACACACACACAAACAGAAAAACACACACACACACACAAAAGAAAAAACGCACACACACACACACACAAAAAAAACGCACACACACATAAGAAAAAAAACACACACACAGACACAGAAATATGGATACCCAGGAGTAAATAAATAATAATAATACAAAATTGACATGCCTTTATGATTTATTACAAAATCAATATACAAAAACATACATTGGCTCATGATAAATTATTATTATTATTATTATTATTATTATTATTATTATTAAGGGGGTGCAGGAATAGGTGGGGGGGGGGGGGGTTTAGGGTGGTGCAGGAGTAGGGGGACAGGCTTGGGGGGTGCAGAAGTAGGGGGGGGTTGTTTAGGGGGGTGCAGGAATAGGGGGACAGGCTTGCGGGGTGCGGGAGTAGGGGGACAGGCTTGGGGGGTGCGGGAATAGGGGGGACAGGCTTGGGGGGTGCGGGAATAGGGGGACAGGCTTGGGGGGGGGTTAGGGTTGTGCGGGAGTAGGGGGACAGGCTTGGGGGGTGCAGGAGTAGGGGGACAGGCTTGGGGGGTGCAGGAGCTAGTAGGGGGACAGGCTTGGGGGGTGCAGGAGTAGGGGGACAGGCTTGGGGGGGGGTTAGGGTTGTGCGGGAGTAGGGGGACAGGCTTGGGGGGTGCAGGAGTAGGGGGACAGGCTTGGGGGGTGCAGGAGCTAGTAGGGGGACAGGCTTGGGGGGTGCAGGAGTAGGGGAACAGGCTTGGGGGTATGTGGGAGTAGGGGAACAGGCTTGGGGGGTGCGGGAATAGGGGGACAGGCTTGGGGGGTGCGGGAGTAGGGGGACAGGCTTGGGGGGTTTAGGGTGGTGCGGGAGTAGGGGGACAGGCTTTGGGGGGTTGCGGGAGTAGGGGGACAGGCTTGGTAGGGGGGGTTAGGGGGGTGCGGGAATATGGGACAGGCTTTCTACTCACTCCCAAGCCTGTCCCCCTGTTCCCACACACCCCCAGTACCCCCCCCCCAAAGCCTGTCCAGCCTACTCTCTCTCACTATCTCTCTCTCTCTCTCTCTCTCTCTCTATCTCTCTCTCTCTCTCTCATGAATTTTTAATATTAAGTATAAATATTATTGACTGTATGATTTAACTTAAGGAGGTAATTAATTCACTTTTGTTACATTGGAGTGCCTTGATTCCTCCAAAGTATGCCAGGAAACAAACAGGACCACATCAACAAAAATAATAATGGTGTTCTGTTGTTGTTGTTGTTGTTGTTGTTGCTTGGAATAGTTTGGAGGATTCAGTTGCTCCAGATTTACCAACACAAAATAATTTCTCCCTTTAATTTTAATATTGGATAAATTCTGATTAGATTCTTATGTGTGTGTGTGTGTGCGTTTTTTCTTGTGTGTGTGTGTTTTTTCTTGTGTGTGTGTGTGTGTGTGTGTGTGTTTTCTTTTGTGTGTGTGTGTGTGCGTTTTTCTTTTGTGTGTGTGTGTGTTTTTCTGTAAATAAATAGTTAATTAGTTTTAGGGTGGAAAATAAAGTGTTGGTAAATTGGAGGTAAATGAGTCCTTTAAATATTGCCACGAAACACACACACACACGTACATACCTATATTCTCACACACACAGCTATATTCTCACACACACACACACACATACCTATATTCACACACACACAGCTATATTGCTACGAAACACACACACACACACCTATATGGAAGGAGCTTGTTTGTTTCATGGCATAGTCAGGAGGAATCAGAAGCCTCCAATTCTCACACACAATCACAGGGTCCTTAATTAAGTGGGAAATATAGTGTTGGTAAATCTGGAGCAACTGAATCCTCCAAACTATTCCAAGCAACAACAACAACAACAACAACAACAACAACAAAACACCATTATTATTTTTGTTGATGTGGTCCTGTTGTTTCCTGGCATACTTTGGAGGAATCAAGGCACTCCAATGTAAACAAAGTGAATTAATTACCTCCTTAAGTTAAATCATACAGTTAATAATATTTATACTATTAAAAATTCGAGAGAGAGAGATAGAGAGAGTGAGAGTGAGAGTGAGAGTGAGAGTGAGAGTGAGAGATAGAGATAGAGATAGAGAGAGAGATAGATAGATAGAGAGACAGAGAGAAAGAGAAAGAGAAAGAGACAGACAGAGAGAGAGAGAGAGAGACAGAGACAGAGACAGAGACATAAGAATTCATAAAGATTATATTTATATGTATACAAAGTTCTGGATGGATAATTAATTAATGCACGGTTGTTGTGAAATTAGAAAAAAATAAATTAGATACTGTACAAATTATATTCTTGCATTCAACCAATTGTTATATAAATTTCAAATGTAATAAATTAAATAGAATTGGAACTTTATTAATTAAAGGTGATAGTATAATTTTAAAATTAATTGATTCCTCCAAAATATATCAAGAAATTTGACCTACATGAATAAAAATAATGGTGTTCTGTTGTTGCTTGGAATAGTTTGGAGGATTCATTCGCTCCAGATTCCTCCAAAGTATTTATCCAAGCAACAACAACAACAACAACATTATTTTTTTATTATTTATTATTATTATTTTTGTTCATGTGGTCCTGATGTTTCCTGGCATACTTTGGAGGAATCAAGGCACTCTAATGTAATAAAAGTGAATTAATTACTCCGTTATTAAAGTTAAATAAACATTATCATACAAAAGTGAATTAATTACTCCGTTATTAAAGTTAAATGAATTAATTACTCCGTTATTAAAGTTAAATAAATATTATCCTACAAAAGTGAATTAATTACTCCGTTATTAAAGTTAAATGAATTAATTACCCCATTATTAAAGTTAAATAAACATTATCCTACAAAAGTGAATTAATTACTCCGTTACTAAAGTTAAATAAATATTATCCTACAAAAGTGAATTAATTACTCCATTATTAAAGTTAAATAAATATTATCCTACAAAAGTGAATTAATTACTCCGTTATTAAATTTAAATGAATTAATTACTCCGTTATTAAAGTTAAATAAACATTATCTTAACTCCTTGGAAATTATATTGTGTTAATTTGTAATGAGATGGACATTTGTGGTTCAGTTGGAAATCTATCTAAGAATGGCTTATTAATTTTTATCATATTAAATTATTTCATTATATTTACAGTACATACATATACATACATACATACATACTGTACATAAATATACACACACACAACACATACACATACAAACAAACACACTCACGGAAACAGACACACACACAGACAGACAACCACACACACACACATAATATACACAGACACACATACAGTACACACACACACACACACACACACACACACACACACAGACACGCATATACACAGACACACAGTACACATACACATATACACTCGCACACGCACACTCACACACACACACACACACACATACACACAGACACTCGTGCACACACACACACACACACACACACACACACACACACACACACACACACACTCGCACACTCACACACACACACACACACACACACACACACACAGACAATATATAAAAAACTGTACAAAATAGGTTTATATCAATCAACCTGTGTAACCTTCAAATTCTGCCGACACAACAAATATTCCATTATCACAAATAACAACAACAACAACAACAACAACAACAACTGCAACAAAATGATATGTATAATTCTCAAGTAATCAGAATAATTATGATCTGTAAATGTCCCTAATAATAATAATAATAATAATAATAATAATAATAATAACAATAATAATAGGCTTCTAGATATGTGTGTGTATGTATGTATTGATGTGAATAATAATAATAATAATAATAATAATAATAATAATAATAATAATAATAATAATAATAGGCTTCTAGATAGGTGTATGTATGTATGTAACAATAATAATAATAATAATAATTTACACGTATCTACACATATAACAGATAGGTGTATATATGTATATATGTATGTATGTATATATGTATGTATGTATATATGTATGTATGTATGAATGTATATATGTATGTATATATATATGTATGTATGTATATATATAGGTATTTATGTATGTATTTATGTATGTATGTATGTATATATGTATGTATGTATGTATATATGTATGTATGTATATATATATGTATGTATATATTCTTCTAGTTGCCAGGGAGGGGTGGATTGGTAAGGCGTGTCTGGAGTATCCGGACTTGTTTATAAATCTTCAGTGCCGGTCCCAATTTGAGGTTGAGTCCCATAAGTACGTCAGACCTTGTAAGCATTAACAGGGCCGTACCATCAATGTCCTGTAGAGAGAAGAGGAAGAATTAATTAAACGGAGAATTAAGTGGCGAATTAGAGGGAGAAATACACAGACACACAGTACACACACACATATACACTCACACAGACACACATATAAATAGACACACAGTACACACACACACGGGAATAGGGGACAGGCTTTCTACTCACCCCAAGCCTGTCCCCCTATTCCCACACCCCCCCAGTCCCCCCCTAAACCTGTCCCCCCCCTACTCCCTCACCCATGGAGGTATAAAGGGTGGAGAGGCCCGCGGATTTGAAGCCACAGAACTGTCAGTCGGCCATATTGATGTGGGCCAAGGAAGTGTTTGCCTGGTGTAACCCTATAGAAGTATTTTGTTATTTCCTGTGGTAAGGATAGGTGCAAACTAATTATTTTTTTTCCCAACAAAATATTTTCCTAAGGCGACTAAGTACTTTCCTAATCTGGTCTCGCATCACGACTTTCTTATTACTGTAAAATAATGTAGGTGTTTCAGTTTTGTATGTGTGTATTGTGAAGGAATTCCCATAAATTTAACCAATGTGTAAAGAGTGTGTCCAGGGTGAGGTCAGGGTTCTACTTTGGGATAACCTTTGCTGAATCAGTATTAATTAACACACTGTCAAATTCATGAAGTAACTTGTGGGAATTGTATACCTTTGGAGTGTGTACCAATCCTTACTGCCTCCAGTCACTATCTACAGGATCCTAATATGAACGTTCCAGCAAGTAGTGTCATCAACTGTTCTCCCAAAGTAGAACCCTGACCTCACCCTGGACACACCCTTTACACGTTGGTTAAATGGGAATTCCTTCACAATACACACCTACAAAACTGAAACACCTACGGGGCTGCTCGGCCAGACAGCTTGAGGAACTTCAACAACAACTGTTCTCTCAATATAAACAGAATCCTACAGAATGATACAGCTAATGAAAATAAGGATATTAATATACACTCTGAAGTCGATTATGAAAGTTTATGTTGAGCCAGTGTGCTCTCTGCTTACTCTGAACAAATTATTACATATACTGTATAGCTGACTTTGTTATTTAAATACTAAAGAAAACATTGAAATTCACAAGTTAATAACAGTAAAAAACAAAGTCCATCTGTCTTTTCCATCCAAAGGTGTTGTTACTGTACACCTCGGTCTCGTATACAACATCCAATAGGTGGATAGAAGAAGTCGTTTTATGTGAAATGGTTCTATGTGATACACGTAACCTATGGGGAAAATTACAATTGGTCGATCAATAACCGTATATATGTCTTATATGTGGAAAGAAATTCAGAGAGAAAGCCTTACTCTGCAAAGCTCAGCACCCATATTCCAAGGTGTCAGGGTATGATTGTCACTACATAGTAACTTTTGTACTGTCAGAGTTCCAGGGTAAGACTATTTTCCCTGGTTTGGTAAGACATATGTCAGATAGTGATCCTGTAGATATAGATAATTAGATATAGATATAGATAATTAGATATGTAGCCAAACAGTTCACTGCACCACACACACACAGCTCTCAAAGGGGTGAAAACCAGAACTAGGATGAATAAAGTAGTATTATTCAGTGGTATGTAATTCAATATTAAATGTTGTCGACATGTAATAAATGGTTAAGAGTAAGCAGAAGTTCAATTTCACACATCTGAAAGTTATTAATGGGTATAAACAATTAAAATAGGGGAAACAAAATAACGAGTAAATCATTGACTCAGCGCCCTACCCTGCCCACATGCCCACAACAACATGGCGGACGGGGGGCAGAGGAGGCTTCACCGAGTCGGTATTAGAGCGCGGCTACGGGCCTCTCCACCCTTTATACCTCCATGCCCTAACCCCCTTAAGGACCCTGTGATGTCGTCAGAAAATTGGAGATAAACGAGTCCTTCAATTATTACCACGAAACACACACACCTAATAATATATGGAAGGAGTTTGTTTCGTGGCATGGTCAGGAGGAATCAGAAGCCTCCAATTTTCATACACGATCACAGGGTCCCTTAAGGAAGAAATTCAGTGTTGGTAAATTTGGAGCAACTGAATCCTCCAAACTATTCCAAGCAACAACAACAACAGAACACCATTATTTTTGTTCTTCTGGTCCTGTTGTTTCCTGGCATACTTTGGAGGAATCAAGGCACTCCAATGTAACAAAAGTGAATTATCCCCTTAACCCCTCCTCCTCCTCCTCCTCCTCCTCTTCCTCCTCCTCCTCCTCCTCCTCCTCCTCCTCCTCTTCCTCCTCCTCCTTCTTCTTCCTCTTCCTCCTCTTAAGAGTGGTCTAAATTATTAATCAACCGTAAAAATCAAGTGAATAATGAAAGTGAATCCGTTTGCCTAAGTGATTTATTGAACACTTCTGAAATCAATTTAAATAACAATAAACTTTAAAAGATCTATAAGAATAATGAAAGTAATTATTTAGTTAACCTGATTATTGGACATTTCTGAGATAATTTTAAATCGCTTAATTGTCATCAAAATAATCAATCATAACAATAAACTTTAAAAGATCCATAGAATAATAAAACAATTAATTAGCATACCTAATAATAACAATAAGAATAACGTAAGAATAATAATAATAATAATAATAATAATAATAATAACAATAATAATAATAATAACAATAATAATAATAATAACAATAATAATAATAATAATAATAATAATAATAATAATAATAATAATAATAACAATAATAATAACAATAATAATAATAATAATAATAATAACAATAATAATAATAATAATAATAACAATAATAATAATAATAATAATAATAATAATAATAACAATAATAATAATAATAATGAAAGCAGCAATAATTTATCTTATCTGATCCTTAATTAAAGACTTCTGAGATCATTTTAAATCCCTCGTCATCAAAATAATCAACCCTAACAATGAACTTAAAAGATCAAAAACAATAAACTTAATAACATCATCCATAAGAATAACAAAAACAATAATTTATCTAACACGATCCTTGAAGACTTCCGAGATCATTTTAAATCCCTCGTCATCAAAATAATAATAATAACAAAAGCAATAATTTAGTTTACCTGATCCTTGAAGACTTCCGAGATTATTTTAAATCAACTACAATAATAAACTTTAAAAGATTCATAACGAAAGCAGCAATTATTTATTTTACCTGATCTTTGAAGACTTCCGAGATCATTTTAAATTAACTATAAAAGATCTATAAGAATAACAAAAACAAATAAATTATCTTACCTGATCTTTGAAGACTTCCGAGATCATTTTAAATCCCTTGTCGTCAAAATATTCCATAATTTGTTCGACGGACCAGTGAGTGACGTTTGGGACTTTAGGGTCATATATATTACTGTCCCAAGACCCACTGGAACCTCTACTCTCGTCATCGGGTACTGGGGAGTCCCTCGG
Source organism: Petrolisthes cinctipes (assembly GCA_033782935.1). Lineage (NCBI taxonomy): Eukaryota > Metazoa > Arthropoda > Malacostraca > Decapoda > Porcellanidae > Petrolisthes > Petrolisthes cinctipes. Next base: position 15,385 of record JAWQEG010006109.1, read on the forward strand.
TGTTGGCAGGCCGGGTAGGCAGTCGTACGCTGATGAAATATAAATATGTTTACTTAATGGGGTGAGGGAATAGGGGGGACAGGTTCGGTTGGGGGGGTTTTGGGGGGGGGTGGGGGAATAGGGGGGACAGGTTTGGTTGGGGGGGTTTTGGGGGGTGTGGGAGTAGGGGGACAGGCTTGGGGGGGGTGTGGGAGTAGGGGGATAGGCTTGGGGGGGTTTTGGGGGGTGTGGGAGTAAGGGGACATGCTTTGGGGGGGGTGGGAGTAGGGGGACAGGCTTGGGGGGGTTTTGGGGTGTGTGGGAGTAAGGGGACAGGCTTGGGGGTTGTGTGGGAGGAATACCAGGAGCTGATTTCAGTGTACATTCGTCTATCAGATGACAGCCTTCTCAAGAGATGCTTAAAAGGCAAGACTCAAAACCCAAATGAGAATGTTCACAGCAGAATCTGGACCCTGTGCCCCAAAGTAATCAGTGTAAGTAAGGGAATCTTGGAGTTTGCTGTGGCACAGTCTTGCCTGATATACAACAAGGGTTATGAGAAGGGCAACTTGTGTGAAGCGCTCTCGATTGGGAGGTCCCTCACCATGATGAACATATTGAAGAAGTGGGACAAGAAGAGGGAGGAGATCATAATATCAAAGTCAAAGAGGAGGACTCAGCTGGCAGACCCCCATTATGCTTCAGGTGCATATTAAGTCCACAACTGGCTAGAAATACTGCCAAGGTGAGGGAAGGGGTCCATCGCTGGTCAATATAAAACCCAATCCGATGACGCAGCATTTCGGGAATGTCCCAGCGGTGAGGTTGTATAACCGGTAAAGACCCAAATTTATTGCTTTTGATGCAGAATTATGGTCAAGTTAAAGTAAAGATCAGTTACCCACATGCAATTATTGGTAATATTTGATACAGACTGCAGTGAAGATCTGAAAACACTTCGACAGGCGTTTTCTCAAAAGTAGGTTTTTCATGATTTAAACTGACATATCTCCATTATTTATTAACAGAATTAAAAGCACAAGGTCTCATTTTAAAGGGGAAACATTAAGGAACAAAATGAACTACAGAAAACCTCCTGTGATACCTTGAACTTGCATGGCATGCATTTATGCAACAAAAAAGCACAAAAAAGCATAAAAATATTAATCTTCAATAAAATATTCATAACAATATAAACATAACTCTAATGTAAATTCCTATGGTTGTATATCTTGCTCTTATTCTACATAACCAGGCAAAAAAATATAAACCCCATCCCATAAGGGATAGCTGCATAATGGTGCATCAAAAATTGATAAAAAAGTGTTAATATTTTTCAGAAAAATTCGTTAAAAAAAGACGAATGAATGAATCAGTATAAAATTCACTGTGTACAGTCCACCTAATGCCCTTAATAATCTGTAGAAGTTTTGAGCAGAAATTCCAATAATTAATGATTTTGAGTGACAAAGTGTACCACCCCCTTAAAAGGAAAGTACAAAAGTAAATCATCTTCTATCAATGGCCTAATGTATAAATATAACCATAAAGAAACGTACGACTCTGTGATGTCTGTGTTGAAAGGAAAGTGTTAAATTTAATCAACTAATAAATACAACTGATAAATACAACTATCTATCTATAAATACAACTAATGTATAAATATAACCATAAAGAAACGTACGACTCTGTGGTCTGCATTAAAAGGAAAGTATTAAATTTAATTAACTAATAACCACAACTAATTAATAAAACTAATGTATTTATTATTTGATTAAATTTAGTACTTTCCTTTCAAATACATCTAATGTATAATATAATAAATAATGTATAATATAATAATGTTTAATATAATAAATACTACTAATGTACAGTCGTGGTCAATAATAATAATCATCCACATATGGGTATCTCAAACAATTTACTGTCTAATGTTTTCACGTTCACATATGATGTTATTGTTTTAAGTATGTTTAAGCTACTTGTATTAAATTAAAAGATGGTAGTTAATGTGTGTGTGTGTGTGTGTGTGTGTGTGTGTGTGTGTGTATGTGTGTGTGTGTGTGTTATTGTTTTAAGTATGTTTAAGCTACTTATATTAAATTAAAAGATGGTAGTTAACCTGTGTGTGTGTGTGTGTGTGTGTGTGTTATTGTTTTAAGTAGTGTGTAGATGCTTGTATTAAATTAAAAGATGGTAGTTAACGTGTGTGTGTGTTTGTTATTGTTTTAAGTATGTTTAAGCTACTTGTATTAAATTAAAAGATGGTAGTTAACCTGTGTGTGTGTGTGTGTGTGTTATTGTTTTAAGTATGTTTAAGCAACTTGTATTAAATTAAAAGATGGTAGTTAACCTATTTATTGGAAAGTTTATCATCTAAGGAACAGAGGGAAGCTGTCAAACTCTTACATGAATTACCCCTAAATGGATGATTACATTTGACCACAACTGTATAAATATAACCATAAATAAACGTATTATATTTGACACCGACTGTATAAATATAATCATAAATAAACGTATTATATTTGACACCGACTGTATAAATATAATCATAAATAAACGTATTATATTTGACACCGACTGTATAAATATAATCATAAATAAATGTATTATATTTGACACCGACTGTATAAATATAATCATAAATAAACGTATTATATTTGACACCGACTGTATAAATATAATCATAAATAAATGTATTATATTTGACACCGACTGTATAAATATAATCATAAATAAACGTATTATATTTGACACCGACTGTATAAATATAATCATAAATAAATGTATTATATTTGACACCGACTGTATAAATATAATCATAAATAAACGTATTATATTTGACACCAACTGTATAAATATAATCATAAATAAACGTATTATATTTGACACCGACTGTATAAATATAATCATAAATAAACGTATTATATTTGACACCGACTGTATAAATATAATCATAAATAAACGTATTATATTTGACACCGACTGTATAAATATAATCATAAATAAACGTATTATATTTGACACCGACTGTATAAATATAATCATAAATAAATGTATTATATTTGACACCGACTGTATAAATATAATCATAAATAAACGTACGGCTCTGTGATGTCTGCGGGGAACAAGCGAAACATATCCAAGATCCCTGAGGTTGTTCATTGAGTGGAGGTTGATGACAGGTGAGGTGGTAGGCTCGGTCACACTCGTCACAGAAGATCAAAGTACCCTGTGAAAAAAATTAAGTAACACACATAAATTAGAGGTTTTAAATCAAATATATGTCATAGAAGATTAGAGTACCCTGTGAAAAAAATTAAGTAACGTTTGAAGTTTTAAATCAAATATACCGTTATAAATATTGTTTTTTTATGTCACACTCGTCACAGAAGATCAGAGTACCCTGTAAAAAAAATTAAGTAACACACATAAATTAGAGGTTTTAAATCAAATATATGTCTCAGAAGATTAGAGTACCCTGTAAAAATAATTAAGTAACATATATTAGAGGTTTTAAATCAAATATACTGTTAAATATATTGTTTTTTTATGTCACACTCGTCACAGAAGATCAGAGTACCCTATGAAAAAAATTAAGTAACATATATTACAGGTTTTAAATCAAATATACCCAGTGAGGGTGTTTTATGGGTGTGTTTAGTTAATGTCACTATTTCCTTTGTGTACATTTAAATAATAATAGCATGTGAGGGTTTTACAGACTCTACCTTGGCTCAAATTTATTTAAGTGTGTGTGTGTTGTAGTCAGAAAAATTGGAGGTAAATGAGTTAAAGGCTAAAGGTTAAGGTGGTGGTTGTTGTTGTTGTTGAAGTTCCTCAAGCTGTCTGGCCGATCAGCCCCGACGTTAAGGTGGTAATTCGCTTTTGTTACATTGGAGTGCCTTGATTCCTCCAAAGTATGCCAGGAAACAACAGGACCAGATGAACAAAAATAATGGTGTTCTGTTGTTGTTGTTGCTTGGAATAGTTTGGAGGATTCAGTTGCTCCAGATTTACCAATGGAACCGAGTGAAGCAGCAACACACTGAGACTATAATATGACACACTGTAATAATCCAACCAAATCAATTAATTAATCAATGAAGAATCAACGAATCAACCGAATAAGTCACACCTAGAAATTTGTTGATCCATTTAAATTCTAGAGAGAGAGAGAGAGAGAGAGAGAGAGAGAGAGAGAGAGAGAGTTACAAGGAGTTACAAGGAAAAGAAGTACCCTAGGGGACCTTACGATCCATACAAAGAGGGTACCTGTGGGTTTGGTTGCGCAAGTAGGCGACCATCCTCGAATGTGTTATGTGAAACCATCAAGGAACACTCGCACAACGGCTTAAACACCTAGACGGTGATTTAAGGCTTTGTCTAATCTGGACTTGAACTGATCCACAGAGTTGCTGTTGACTACATCAGCAGGAAGCGCGTTCCAAGTACCGCAGATGCTGTATGTAAAGAACTTACCACACAGATCACGGTTGTATCGCTTCAGTTCAAGTTTGTAGCCATGATTCCTGGTTGTGCCCTCACTGAGTTGGAAAATGTCCCTGTAGTCTACATTGTCAAAGCCTCGTAGTATTTTAAACACTTCGATAAGCTGACCACGCAGTCTCCGGGTTTCCAAAGAGAACAGGTCGAGTTCTACCAACCGATCTTTATAGCTCTTGTGTCTAAGAGAGGGTATAAGTTTGGTTGCCCTGGCTTGCACTCGTTCCAATCTCGCGATATCCTTTCGGTAAGAAGGACTCCAAAACTGGACTGCATACTCCAGGTGCGGTCGGACAAGGGAATTGTACAGACAAAGTACTATCTCCTTGTTCCGGTATCCAAACTGTCGCTTTATGTACCCTAACATCCTTTGGGCTTTCTTCTCCGCCTCAATACACTGCTTTGAGAACTTGAGGTCGCTGGTGATAGTTACACCCAAGTCTTTCTCAGTATCAGTGCTTACGAGAGCATTGCCCTTAAGGTTATACTCTGTTCGGGGGTTTCTGTGGCCTATATGCATAACTTTGCATTTGTTCACGTTAAATGGCATTTGCCACGTGTCAGACCACTCCCCGATCTTCCTAAGATCTTCTTGTAAGCGGGTAGTATTTCCTTCTTTCGCGACATTCATACCAAGCTTAGTATCATCGGCGAATTTGGAAATCTTGGCAACCATGTCACCATCCAAGTCATTAACATAGATGATAAACAGTAGTGGTCCCAGAACAGAACCTTGGGGAACACCGCTAGTAACGGGCACCCACTCTGAAGCCTGTCCATTCACTACCACCCGCTGCCGTCTGTCACTTAGCCAGTTCTCTATCCAATTTGCCACATTTCCGTCTATGCCCAGTGCACGCACTTTCCGAAGGAGACGGCGGTGGGGTACCTTATCAAAGGCTTTCTGAAAGTCTAAGTAGACAACATCGACCGCTTTATCCCGATCATTCTCACTGAAAACAAAATGGAAGAATTCCACCAGATTTGTGAGGCATGACCGGTGCTGCCGGAACCCATGCTGGGAACCCCTCAGTAGCAAATTTGATTCTAAGTGTGCTGTTATTTTTTCCACCATGATGCTCTCCATGAGTTTACAGACTATCGAGGTTAAACTGATGGGTCTGTAGTTTGACGGTTGGCTAGCATCTCCCTTCTTGAAGATAGGAGTCACCTCTGCCTCACGCCAGTCTCTAGGAACGCATCCAGTCTGGATTACCATGTTGAAGACCATGCACAGGTGCCGTGATACTTCACCATGCACTTCTTTCAACACTCTAGGTAAGAACCCATCCGGACCGGGGGACTTGTTTGCTTTTAATTCGATTATTTTTCTCTCGATTTCTTCTTGGGTGAAGACCATTGACTCCAACTTCTCACTGAAGGAGTCCAAAGGTTCGGGAATGGGACCACTCTCCTCAGAGAACACTGAAGAGAAGTACTCATTTAAGAGGTTAGCATTTTCTGCATCAGAGTGCATCAATGCTCCATCCTCATTCACCAAGGGACCGATCCTGCGTCGGATTGGTTTACGGCCATTCACATAACTGAAAAACTCCTTGGGGTTCTCTTTGCAGAGTCTAGCCACACGGACCTCCTCAGCACGCTTAGCCGCCCTTATTTTGGACTTCACGTTTCGATTCAGTCTTCTATGACTGTCAAAGTCCCCAGATGCCTTCGCTTGACGATACGCAGTTCTCCTCTCCCTCAGTAGGTTACGGATTTCCCGATTAAACCACTTAGGTTGAATGAACTTCTGACCTGTTCCCTTCAGAGGAATAAAGCACGACTGAAGTTCCATGAAGGAAGACAAGAATGACCTCCACAGATCATCAGCACTCTCTCCCTCTTCTAGTTCTATTTCAGCAACGCTTTCACGAAGACCTGCAAAGTTCGCTCTCCCCATGTCTAATTTTCTATGCACCGGGGTCACGGACTCCATATTAGGGACCTTAACTGAAAATCTTATAAGCTTGTGGTCGCTTCCACCTATTTCTTCGTTTACAGAGAGGTCTTGAATGATGTCATCCTCTGAGGTGAGGACCAAGTCGAGTATGTTAGCACCTCTTGTTGGCTCCCTTACCCATTGAGTGAGGAATTCATCATTTACAAACTCCAAGAGTGGTGTGTTCTCGGCAGAGGGCTCTCTGGTTTCCCAGTCAACATGTGTGTTGAAGTCCCCCATAAGGATGCACACCCTGCCGTCCACTAGTTCACCCAGCAACTGGTATAGGTCCCTGTCCATCTCATTGAGTTGTCCAGGGGGTCTATAAAGCAGCAGGGTTCTGTATTTTGCAGTGCCTATTTCTAGGTCAACTCCAAGGAGCTCATGGTTCGATGTGATGTTGCAGGTCATCGATTTGATGGAGTTCTTTACATACAACAGCACACCACCACCCCCTCTGTCCTCTCTATCTTTGTGGAAGAGTTGGTAGCCTGGAATCACGAATTCCCCTTCAAGATCTCTGTCTGAGGTTCTCAACCATGACTCCGTTATGGCCACCATCTCGGGTTCCTCTGTCGCAACGAGGGCCCGCAGTTCCAAAAACTTGTTTCGGATGGACCTGGCGTTGAACAATAGAACCTTCAGGGAACCCCCAACTGCAGGGCTCCCTAGACTCCTCCGTTTCCCGGTTTGGTCATTGTCTTGGTAGTGCTGGGGATATCCTTCTTCAGGATCTCAGCGAATGTCTTCTCTGGGGTCACTCTAGCATAGCGACGAGGGCTCTCCTCCACGCTCGGTCGAGTGCTCCTGAGACATCGTCGGACGGCGTCTTCCATTAATTTGGAAAGCACTTCTTTCCCCTTTAGTGAGAGATGTGTGCCATCCCTCTGGTAGAGGTCGTCTCTACCAAAGAGTGAGGTGTAGGGGTCCACAAAGAACACCCCCTCGGCAGTACACAAATCAGCCAGGCGCTGATTTACTGCAATGTTCTTTGACAGAGCAGTCCCTAAAGGGCCTCTCCTTGGGAGCATGCCAACAACTACCCTTCTGCGGGTTTTTAACCCACAGTCATCTACTGCACCGAGCACATCCGAGAGGACTCCTTCGGTCATGCCTACTCTACCATTTCTCAGGTAGATGTCATTACCACTCACCATGAGTGCAATGACAGCAGATCTGGACGTTTGGATCCTCTCAGCTTCCTTTCGGAGGTCAGCATTGCCATAACCTGGCAAACAATTCACCTTCACAGAAGTGTGAAGGCGATCTGCCATTAGGGGTTGCAGCCCTCGTGCCTGGGAATCACCTACAATGTGTATCTCCACAGGCCTCTCCTTGGTAGGAGCACGAGATGCCTTGTGAGGAACCCGAGAGTGTTTTGAATTCCTGCCGGGCTCGTCACTTCCTCCAGGTTGCTTCTTCTTCGTCTTCTTTACCTTCTTCATTTTCTTTTCCTTCTTATTTGATTCCTCACTTTCCTCTAATCCCTCCTCAACTGTCTTGGGTTTTTCTCCATTCTCCATATTCTCCTCCTCTTTTCCATCACACTTTTCTGCAGTCTCTTTTCCTTCTGCAGTCTCTTTTCCTTCTTCATTGTTGTTGTTCTTCTTGTTGTTGTTGTTCTTCTTGTTCTTCTTCTTTTTGTTCTTCTTCTTCTTGGTCTTTACCGCCGTGGTGGAGCTCTCAGGTGAAGAAGCTCCTTGGACTGCCTTGTCTCTCACATGGCAGTCACACCTCTGTGAGTCCATCCGGAGAACTTCCTCCTTTAGGGAGTTGTTCTCCTTCGTGAGCAGTGAGATGTGCTTCATCAACCTCTCCTCGAGTTTGCAAAAGTCGCAAACACTCGAGGAGTCTAGGTCGCTCGCACTCCTCCCGCTGAAGTCCTCACACCAGCGGTACACCTTGCATGTAGTACATGTAAATTTTCTTGCTGATGGACCAGTCATCTCGCTCTAATTCAATTCAATTTAGGACCAATAATACAAAAGAAAGGGTAATGTGATTTGGTCTCGCATAAGTCTCATCCGCCTACTTCTAGAAGGTTTTCGGTCGTTCGGCCAACAGAAACCTTATGAGCCAAGCACACCAACCCTAAGGTCTCCCCTGGGCCGGACGGCCCCAATCGTGCCGCAGCTCCCAACTGAGCAGCACAAGAGTCCTAAGTAAATGGGACTCTGATTTTTCGACAGGGGTGCTTGAAGTGTAACCGTCGTCCTACTAATCCCTACTAATCCTCCATCCGCGGCCAAACTTAAAGCAAATAGTAAAACTAAATGTCCACGACTTAATCCGAGATCTTTTACTGGCCTGGCAGCCAGCGAGGCACGAAAGCTCTCTCACCAAAGAGCAGTCGAGCCTTTAGGCACCTAAGAACGGTCACAGGGAGCTGGTCAGGCTTATTAATCTAAGAGAATACCTACGGGGGTCCTGAGGCATCTCCATTACTCGTACCCCACACGCCTGAGATCCCTTCAATCTCAGCCCTTTCGAAACCTGTGAGCGTTAAAAGGCGTTGTTTTAGGAGGTTCCAAAGCCTCCCTTCTCACACGGCATAAGGTAGCTGGTGAGGTCCTTAACAATAAAAACTTATATCGAAAGTGATGAAGATTTTTTTTTTGTTTTTTTTTTGTTAGGACAGTTGGAGAGCAGTTGTGAAACTTAATATTAACATGAAGATTTGACAACTCTTAGTCAGGATCCTAATAACGCTACCTTTCTGGCACGGGTAACCCAACTGGACTAAATGTCCCCCAGCATAGCTAGCAAAATTCAAACAGATCACACAAGCTCTCTCACCGACGGCAAGGTGGTTGTCTTGAGAGAGAGAGAATAGTGTGTGTATGTGTGTGTTTAGCTAGTTAGAGAGAGAGAGAGAGAGAGAGAGAGAGAGAGAGAGAGAGAGAGAGAGAGAGAGAGAATAGTGTGTGTATGTGTGTGTGTGTGTGTTTAGCTAGTTAGAAAAAGAGAGAGAGAGAGAGAGATTGTGTGTGTGTGTGTTTAGCTAGTTAGAGAGAGAGAGAGAGAGAGAGAGAGAGAGAGAGAGAGAGAGAGAGAGAGAGAGAGAGAATAGTGTGTGTATGTGTGTGTGTTTAGCTAGTTAGAGAGAGAGAGAGAGAGAGAGAGAGAGAGAGAGAGAGAATAGTGTGTGCATGTGTGTGTGTGTTTAGCTAGTTAGAGAGAGAGAGAGAGAGAGAGAGAATAGTGTGTGTATATGTGTGTGTGTGTGTTTAGCTAGTTAGAGAGAGAGAGAGAGAGAGAGATTGTGTGTGTATGTGTGTGTGTTTAGCTAGTTAGAGAGAGAGAGAGAGAGAGAGAGAGAGAGAGAGAGAGAGAGAGAGAGAGAGAGAGAGATTGTGTGTGTGTGTGTGTGTGTGTGTTTAGCTAGTTAGAGAGAGAGAGAGAGAGAGAGAGAGAGAGAGAGAGAGAATAGTGTGTGTGTGTGTGTGTGTTTGTTTAGCTAGTTAGAGAGAGAGAGAGATTGTGTGTGTGTGTGTGTTTAGCTAGAGAGAGAGAGAGAGAGAGAGAGATTGTGTATGTGTGTGTGTGTGTGTTTAGCTAGTTACAGAGAGAGAGAGAGAGAGAGAGATTGTGTGTCTGTGTGTGTGTGTGTGTGTGTGTGTGTGTGTGTGTGTGTGTGTATGTGTGTGTTTAGCTAGTCACACCCAGAAATTGTTGATCCATTTAAATTCTTGTCGTACCCTCCGCGGGGAATCAAACCCTGGCCGGACCACAGAAATCTCAGACAGTGCTTCTTCTACTACTGGGTAAGTTATAATAAGAGTACTCCACTGGTGTAGGTGTCAAATTCTGGCTTTAATTAACTCTCAGGTGCGGCCATTACAACACACAACTATAACAACACATTGAAAGGACGATGAGTGGCACACAGACCTCTCCACCCACTCTCAGGTGCGGCCATTACACCTATTAGTTTCATTAGTGTGTGTGCGTGTGTATCTGTGTGTGTATCTCTCTTCCTGTGTGTGTGTGTGTATATGTGCGTGTTTCTCTTTCTGTGTGTGTGTATGTGTGTATCTGTGTGTGTATCTCTCTTCCTGTGTGTGTGTGTGTATGTGCGTGTTTCTCTTTCTGTGTGTGTGTATGTGTGTTTCTGTTTCTGTGTGTGTATGTGTGTTTCTGTGTGTGTGTGTGTGTGTGTGTGTATTTCTGTGTGTGTATATCTCTCTTCCTGTGTGTGTGTGTGTGTATTTCTGTGTGTGTATATCTCTCTTCCTGTGTGTATCTTTCTTTCTGTGTGTGTGTGTGTGTGTGTACATTACATATTAATCATTTTAATACAATATACCTCTCCACCCACGTGACACCTGTTGTAATGGCCGCACCTGTGAGTGGGTGGAGAGGTCTGTGTGCCACTCATAATACTGTACTTGTAATGTGTTGTGGTGAGGTCTGTGTGCCACTCATCATAGTTGTAATGTGTTGTGAGAGGTCTGTGTGCCACTCATCATCCTTTTAGTGTGTTGTGAGAGGTCTGTGTGCCACTCATCATAGTTGTAATGTGTTGTTATAGTTGTGTGTTGTAATGGCCGCACCTGAGAGTTAATTAAAGGCAGAATTTGACACCTACCCCAGTGGAGTACTCTTATTATAACTTACCAGGTAGTAGAAGAAGCACTGTCTGAGATTTCTGTGGTCCGGGGCAGGGGTTCGATTCCCCGCGGAGGGTAAGACGAGAATTTAAATGGATCAATAATTTCTGGGTCTGACTTAATTGGTTGATTTGATTCTTCCTTGCTTGAGTAGTGGGACAGGCTTGGGGGAGGGGTTTGGGGGGTGCGGGAGTAGGGGACAGGCTAGGGGGGTGCGGGAGTAGGGGGACAGGCTTTCTACCCACCCCAAGCCTGTCCCCCTATTCCCGCAACCCCCAAACCACCCCCCTCCAAGCCTGTCCCCTACTCCCGCACCCCCCCCCCAAGCCTGTCCCCCTATTCCCCCCCCCAACCCCTTTCCCCTATTCCCGCACCCCCCAAACCCCACCCGAAGCCTGTCCCCCTATTCCCACACACCCCAAACCCACCCAAAGCCTATCCCCCTACCCCCGCACCCCCCTAAAGTCGGTTCAATCAAATACTTACAATATTGTGATCCATATTGCATATTGCACAGTGTTTGCAATCCATACAAGTCCATGGCCCAAGGCGACTACGAACGGCTAATTCTGCACTGTATCCTAAACAACTGGGATGAGCTGTAAGGAAACGGTATAGGTTAGTAATAGTAGTAGTAGTAGTAGTAGTAGTATTGGTGGTGGTGGTGGTATAGGTGGTGGTGGTGGTATAGGTGGTGGTGGTGGTGGTGGTAGTAGTAGTAGTAGTAGTAGTAGTAGTAGTGGTATTGGTGGTGGTAGTAGTAATAATAGTAGTCGTAGTAGTAGTAGTAGTAGTAGTAGTAGTAGTAGTAGTAGTAGTAGTAGTAAAAGTAGTAGTAGTAGTAAAAGTAGTAGTAGTAGTGGTAGTATCATATTATTATTATTATTAGCCTAAATAACAAAACAATATAGATTAGAATTATTATAATTATTTTGCACTGTAGCCTAAACAATATTATTATTACAGTGAAAGCCCTTTTATCCGGCATTCGGTTAACCGGTAACTTCCCGTATCCGGCATTTTTTTCATAAAAAAATAAATATAACCAAAAAGAAAGACGTACGTAAAAAAATTAA
>JAWQEG010006109.1:32500-50000 GCA_033782935.1 Petrolisthes cinctipes
TATATCTTCATTTTGATTATAATAGGAAACTTAATTAAACTTTCTAATATCTTCGTTTTGAGTATGTATTAGCTCTGATTATAATAGGAAACTTAATACATTCCAATTAAATATGTAGAAACAAACAAACACACACACAATACCGATCGAAATAACTAGTAGCCTAATATGTAGCCTAATTTGTAGCCTAATATGTAGCCTAATTTGTAGCCTAATGTGTAGCCTAATTTGTAGCCTAGTATAATTATATTTTTCTACGTAGCCTACTCAACTCTGAAGTTATAAAATATTGCCTAACATTTTATTATAAGAACATTTTCCTTGATTATGTTTAAGGGGGTTGCGGGGGTAGGGGGGGACAGGCTTGGGGGGTGCGGGAATAGGGGGGACAGGCTTGGGGGGTGCGGGAATAAGGGGGGACAGGCTTGGGGGGTGCGGGAATAGGGGGAACAGGCTTGGGGAGTGCAGGAGTAGGGGGGACAGGCTTGGGGGGTGCAGGAGTAGGGGGGACAGGCTTGGGGGGTGCGGGAATAGGGGGGACAGGCTTGGGGGGTGCAGGAATAGGGGGACAGGCTTGGAGGGGGGGTAGAATGCATGCTGTCCCCTATTCCCGCAACCCCCTAATCCCCCCATCCCCCACCAAGCCTGTCGATCCCCTACTCCTGCACCCCCCAAAACCCCCCCGATCCCTCCCCCCAAAAAAAAACCGCACCCCCCAATTTAGGGACCCTGTGTGTGATGTAGTCAGAAAAAAAATTGGAAGTAAATGAGTCCTTCCAAAATTGCCAGGAAAAAAAAAAAAAAAAAAAAAAAAAACACACACACACACACCAATAAGGAAGGAAGGAACTTGTTTCATTCGTGTCATGGTTAGGAGGAATCAGAAGCCTCCAAAGATTAATTTAACTTAGGGCCCCTGTGTGTGATGTAGTCAGAAAATTGGAGGTAAATGAGGCCTTCAAAAATTGCCAAGAAACACACACACACACACACACACACTTGTTTCACTCCTGTCATGGTTAGGAGGAATCAGAAGCCTCCAGCGTGAGATGTAGTCAGAAAATTGGAGGTAAATGAGGCCTTCAAAAATTGCCAAGAAACACACACACACACACACATACTTGTTTCATTCCTGTCATGGTTTGGAGGAATCAGAAGCCTCCAAAGATTAATTTATTGGAAGTAAATTAGTTCTTCAAATGGTCTTAAATAAATTCCAACTTTGGCTTGCAGATGTTATTATTAATTACGGTATCAAATATTTATATAATGATAAAAGAAATATAACACGTTCACCATTAACTTTTTAAAGAGGTATAATTCACTTCTATGATGATAAAGAAAACACATTCAACATAACTTTTTAATTAAGAGGGTAATTAATTCACTTTTGTTACATTGGAGTGCCTTGATTCCTCCAATTAATTAAAGTATGCTAGGAAACAGCTATAAGGAACAGATAAAAAAAAAAATAATAATAATAAAAAAAAAAAAATAATAATAATAATAAAAAATAAAAATAAAACAATAATAATAATAATAATAATGGTGTTCTATTGCTTTAATTAATTGGAATAGTTTAATTAATTGGAGGAATCATTTGCTCCAGATTTACCAGTTAAAATTAATTACCACCAACATGCACTGTGTAACTTCAACCTTAATTAAATATTTTCCAAAGCATCTCTGAGTGTAATAATTATAATAAAGTTCGATAAATAAAATAACATTAACATTACTTTTAGAGAAGAAATAACATGAAAGAATATTATACTATGTAACTTAATTCCACCTTCAATATTTTCCAAAGCATCTCTGAGTGTAATAATTATAAAGTTAGATAAATAAAATACCATTCACGACAATTTAACATTACTATTTTTTTTTATAACTTAGAGAAGAAATAATATTAAATAATGTGTAACTTCAATCTTAATTAAATATTTTCCAAAGCATCTCTGAGTGTAATAATTATAATAAAGTTCGATAAATAAAATAGCATTCACGACAAATAACCATTACTATTTTTTTTTATAACTTAGAGAAGAAATAATTTGAAAGAATAGCTAAAAAATATAACAGCATAATTATTCACATATTGAATTAAGAGCTAGAGGAGTGATGGAGATAAAGAGGTCATATTCAAGAACATTCGTGGTGTATACGATGGTGGTGTGGTACCGGTACGATAGCTCAAGTGTTGTTTCTTTCTATGGAGCCATATATCGTACCGGTACAACGCCATCGTATGCACCACAGATGTCCTTGAATACGACCCATAGAGCCATATTCAAGAACATATGTACGATGCCACGTGTGGTACCGGTACGATGGCCCAATTATTTTATTATTATTATTTTCTACAGAGCCATCATCGTATGCACCACCACAGATGTCCTTGAATACAACCCACAGAGCCATATTCAAGAACATTTTTAATTGGTGCTTACGTACGATGGTGTGGTAGTACCGGTACGATAGCCCAATTGTTATATTATTCTTATTTTCTACAGAGCCATCATCGTATGCACCACAGATGTCCTTGAATACGACCCAAAGAACCATATTCAAGAACATTTTTAGTGCTTACGTACGATGGTGTGGTAGTACCGGTACGATAGCCCAATTGTTATATTATTCTTATTTTCTACAGAGCTATCATCGTATGCACCACCACAGATGTCCTTGAATACGACCGACAGAACCATATTCAAGAACATTTTTGATGCTTACGTACGATGGTGTGATAGTACCGGTACGATAGCCCAATTGTTATATTATTCTTTTTCTCTATGGAGCCATCATCGTATGCACCACCACAGATGTCCTTGAATACGGGCCACAGTGCAAGGGTTGGCAGCACTGATAGAGAGGGGGTAAAGGGATGGGGGGGTGCGGGGGGGATATCTAGGGGGGTGCGGGGGCTAAGGATGGGGGGGATATTCTCGACCGCTACCTACCTACCACCACCAACCCACCACCACCTGCTGCTTACACATTCAGTCAGTCTGTCTCAAATACACTTATTATTCCCAGATACCGTATTTTTTTCATCTATTTAGCCTATGGAGATTGAGATACACATTTTTCTATTCATTATTAACAATCTAAGTGTGCAAAAAAATATTAAAATAGTGAATTATAATGAGTAATTCACGTATGATTTTAATTCACTCAGTTTGTCTGTCTCAAATACACTTATTATTCCCAGATAGCGTAATTTTTACATCTATTTAGGCTATGGTGGTTGAGATACACACTTGTCTATTCATCATTAACACTTAGGCACTTGTCTATTCACTATTAACAATCTAAGTGTGCCAAAAATAGTGAATTATAATGAGTAAGTTATTTAATTCACTCGTCGATCACTAGGTTACACTTATTAATCCCAGATACCGCATTTTTTTCATCTATTTAGCCTATGGTGATTGAGATACACACTTTTCTATTCACTATTAACAATCTAAGTGTGCAAAAAATAGTGAAATATAATGAGTAAGTTATTTAATTCACTCGATCACTAGGCTACACTTATTAGGCTATTCCCAGATACCGCAATTTTTTCATCTATTTAGGCTATGGTGATTGAGATACACACTAGCTTGTCTATTCACCATTAATTAACAGTTTAATTAAGTGTGCAAAAAAATATAGAGTACTAGGTGATAGTGAATTATAATGAGTAACATGAGTAAGCCGGCCACGGTCATTAAAAAACTCACTATTCATATTACAAAAGATAATAATAATAATAATAATAATAATAATAATAATAATAATAATAATAATAATCTTAGAATATCCTTAATTAACAATAAAATACACAAAGCAATTATTAGGCTACAAGATGCATACAAGATGTGTTTGTCTAATATATAAAGGCCGTATTCAAGAACATCCATCCATGGTGTGTGTATACGATGGTGTGGTACTGTACGACGGCTCTGTACATGTTTGTCTATGGAGTCATCATCATCGTATGCACTACAAACGTTAGGGTGGTTCTTGAATATGGCCCTAAATATATTGATACTGACGTGGTTACACTCTATAGTAAACAAAGTCAAACCTGTTGATCTTTTTAAGGACCCCTGCATATTTGTGTATGAAAATTGGAGGCTTCTGATTCCTCCTGTGTGTGTGTGTGTGTGTGTGTGTGTGTGTTTGGAGGCTTCTGATTCCTCCAGACCATACCATGAAACAAACAAGCTCCTTCCATATATGTGTATATGTGTGTTTGGAGGCTTCTGATTCCTCCTAACCATACCATGAAACAAACAAGCTCCTTCCATATATGTGTGTGTGTGTGTGTGTGTGTGTTTGGAGGCTTCTGATTCCTCCTGACCATACCATGAAACAAACAAGCTCCTTCCATATAGGTGTGTGTGTGTGTGTGTTTGGAGGCTTCTGATTCCTCCTGACCATACCATGAAACAAACAAGCTCCTTCCATATAGGTGTGTGTGTGTGTGTGTGTGTGTGTGTTTTGTAGTAGCAATATTTGAAGGACTAATTTATCTATCTCCAATTTTCTGACTACATCACGGGCCGGGGTTCTTCATTAATTGTTATTGCAAATCCCTGTACGGATCCGAAGCATACAAATTAATACAGCTAGGGTTGTATGCAAGAACATAATTAATTCGTGGTGTATACGATGGTGTAGTACTGATACGAGGGCTTCACAGATAAGACAAACAACAACAACAACAACAAGAGCCATCGTACCGGTACCACACACGCCATCGTATAGCTAATATGAATGTTCTTGAATATATCCCAGCAGAATTGACAACTATATATATCATTGGTTGGTTAGTTAGAAATTAGTTTAGTTAGTTAGTTAGTTTAGCCATCGTACCGGTACCACACACGCCATCGTATAGCTAATATGAATGTTCTTGAATATATCCCAGCAGAATTGACAACTATATATCATTGGTTAGTTAGTTAGAAATTAGTTTAGTTAGTTAGCATCGTGAATGTTCTTGAATATATCCCAGTAGAATTGAAAACTATATATCGTTAGTTAGTTAGTTAGAAATTAGTTTAGTTAGTTAGTTAGTTTAGTTAGTTACCTTGTTGCGACGCGATGGTGCCCTTCCACGTGATGATGGAGGGATACCATAGCCTTTAAGTGGAGGCCGCCCACGCCGCCCACGCCTCACGTTGATAAGGCCACGTTTGAGGCTTCCTTCCTTGTCTGAATGAGATGAATTAGCCAGCTGTTCATCGACTGGTTCTTCTTTAATATCCATCATACTAACAACAACAGAAGCAGCAGTAGCAGCAGCAGTAGTAGCAGCAGCAGCAATAGGGTTCTTGTTGGGTTCTTTAAGGTCATCCTCCTCATCTGCTTCGACACCACCTCCTCCTTCACCACCATAGTGTTCCACATCAACAACATCTTCAATATATTCCTCCTCTATGATTGGTGAAGGTGGTGATGGTGGTGGTGGTGCTGGTGCGTCAGTAGGTACGACATAGGTGATGAGGGTAGCTGTACGGTGAGTGGTTTCTACACGTAATAATGTCCCTGCACGTATTTCACGATGAAGTAACACCTCTAGTTTATCTACCAGTCGGTGTTGTCCACAGGCGACTAGTTTCTCCTCAATTTGTTCCTTACTTGCTCCACCAGGGCCACATGATTCCACTGCCATCTTTAGGGCACGACAAGTAGCTTCGCTGTTCATTACATTAACTTTAGTACGTGTAGGGCGTCTTCGTACTAAGTCAGCCTTGGACCATGAAGCAGCAACACGGTATGAAGTTGCTCCTTTATATTCCACACGTAACACATCCTCACTTTCCACAAGTTCGTCCAGCACCGCCTCCGTCGTCGCCTCCGACAGAAGGTGTTCACGCCTTACATACCAGGCAATTTTTCGAGCACTGGGCCTCACACGTCGAGACCTAAGTACCCGAATAGCATCGATAATAATTTCCCTTTCCTTATTGGTAACCATGATTATTCCTCTGGTTACAGTAAAAGTAATATATTGTACTAACGCGGAGCTCCAAGGATCGCCAGTGCTTTAGTGCAGCCGGCGAGCGACAACTCCTCGCACCCCAGCAGCTGATCTCCTACCACAGCCGCACCCATCACGCATGCGCACTCACACTCACCTCGCCCTCAACACCAATCTTTATTACATTTATTTATACCCTTTTCCCATCACCAGTGTCTTTCAAATCATATACACTCACTAAATACTAACTTGATATACAATCCTGGAGGAAATTTGTATATGTGGTTCTCAAACTTATATAAATCTTGTCTGAAAACCTAAGTTAATAGTTATCGTACATGAGTAGATTACCAACCTTCGCCACATCCAGACACGCCTCTGAAGCGTTTAAAACAACTAAAATTTCGCGAGTACTTGCTACAAATTATAGGCTTTTTCTACACATGTAAACACACCTCTACAGCACCGCGCAATAAATTATGTATACTAAGTCATTAAGGGAAGATATAAAAGGCTCATAATGTTGGTAAATAAAGCAATAAGGTGTTTAGGGATGATCCTTTGTCGCGGAAGGCGCGCTCTGTCTCATGAACGGCGTCGCCACATTGCCTATACCTCTGTCCTGCATATTACACACCATTCCCATAACTACTAGCCTTGTAATCTCTTTATTAATAACACATGTACACTAAAATTACCCCGTCATTGATAGTTTCATTGATAGTTAGTGGGTTAGATGCATATACAGCTACTTCTCTTCTTGTTCAATACTTCGACACGCAATACCAGCTGGTACCAGTTACCAAACACTTCTAGATTTTGAGTCCATCCTAGATACAATCAAATGTGTATTTTTCATATAGCCCCAATGGTTGTAACTACTCATAAATAAACCAACCCGTGAAGGCAATACCCGATGTATGAATGAATGCGATTGGTGGATCGATACAGGTTATAGGAGACAAACTACACATAAATAAATTAGGAAGCAGACAGCAGCAGTGCAAGTCATACATAGGCAGCTTCTATCGTCCCCTGACCGGCTTGGCTATAGAGAGAGAGCCGCATGGTGCCCGCATGGATGACGCTTATTAAAAGGACCCTGTGATCGTGATTGAAAGCTTCTAATTCCTCCTGACTATGCCATGAAACAAACAATCTCATACTATTATAATTATGGTGTGTGTGTGTGTGTGTTTCGTGGTAATAATTATTTGAAGGACTTATTTATCTCCAGTTTTCTGACTACAGTATCACAGTATAGGGTCCTTATTAAGCTAGATAGATATCCTTCCACCATCACCACCACTACCAACGCCATCACATCCAATTCATCCATGCACGTACTCAATAGTAATGACAAAATAGCCTCTTAAACACACTCACAAGTTCTTATACAGACGTGTATGATCGATTCTGGTCAAATAAAATAGTATGTGTAGACACGAATTTCGATAGCCATAGTAATAATTTAATATGCTTAATTCCCAACTCTACTCGTATTACAAAAGCCAATATCGAGTTAAATAAGCTCTCAAAAACCTACTATAAGTACTATAAGCCCCTCTAGTTGTAAGATAGATAAAGGTCCGTAAAGAACAGCAGCAGTAAAGGGTCAGCTGCTGGCTATCACACAGCAGGCGTGGTATTTCATCCGTTTCCCGTCCCTCATCCTCCGATTCTTGAGTTAAATTTGCCTCACACAGATTCTTCATTGTCATCTACACCTCTTAGAGCAAGTTGGAGGACGTGGAAAGCATTAGACTGGTAACAGGAAGAAGGAATATAATATAGACCTGTGTGAAACCTGCTTAAAAGGAACCATGTGTGTGATGTAAGCAGAAAATTAGAGATTCCTTCAAATATATTGCCACGAAACACACACACACACCTACTATAATATATGGAAGGAGCTTGTTTGTTTCGTGGCATGGTCAGCAGGTGTAATCAGAAGCCTCTAATTTTCATACACGATCACAGCTAGGGTCCTTAAACTGATATTAAATACGCCGTCACTACATATGTACGAGGTATTCTTGTCACTACACATTCCACCAGAGCGGTCACTTGCCTTGGGGGAATAAATGGCTACGTGTATAGGCTATTCACTTGTAAGATGCGAAATATAATTATATATATGCCTTTTGATGGGAAACCAGCAGAATTATTGTACTTTTGGGTAAATATTGAATGAATTACCGTTATTGCGTACGGTTTTTCTACCTTCATTACCCACTTATTTAGACCATTCTAAGACTATTTCTACCCTTATATAATATTATAGTTTAGAGAAGGAATCAGTTAGTAGCCATTTAATTTACCAACAAGAGCTAGATTCTCACATTAAAAGTTCAGTTAAACGTAAAATTAATTAAAGTGTATTTATTAATGTTATACTATAAATATATTCTGTGTGATATGAAGTTTATCTAGTCGTGCATGAGTCAGTCTAGCTAGGCCATATTCAAGAACATTCATGGTGTATACGATGGCCACGTGGTACCGGTACAATATGGGTTTGGGGAGTAGGTAGGGGGACAGGCTTGGGGTGGGTGGGGGGTTAGGGGGTGGGGGTGGGAATAGAGGACAGGCTTTCTACCCCCCCCACCCCCCAAGCCTGTCATCCCCCTATTCTCGCACCCCCCAAACCCACCCACCCCCAAGCCTGTCCCCCTATTCCCGCACCCCCCAACCCTCCCCCCCCACCCCAAGCCTGTACCCCTATTCCCGCACCCCCCAAACGCCCCCCCAAGCCTGTCCCCCTATTCCCGCACCCCCCAAAATCCCCCCCAAGCCTATCCCCATCGTATCAGCAATAGTCAACACCATGAAAATAATAATTAATGTTCTTGCATACAAATTAATTAATGTATGTCGACCCAAGGAATGAAAAGCTACGAATGAATGAGAAATTATACAATATATTAAAAAAAAAATAGTAGTAGGTGATAATAATATATATGACTACACATAGATAACCTCGGTACAGAGATACAGTGTGTGCTAAAGATAAGTATATAAATTAATTAAAACTCATTAATTAATACGTACGTAATATATATTTTGTTGTTATTAATTTACAACACCACGAAAGCATTAATTTTATAGTACCATATTAATTAACAAGACGTGTGTGTGTGTGTGGTTAAACAGAAGTGTGTGTGTGTGTGTGTGTATGGTTAAACAGCTAAATTCTTAAACCATGTGTGTGTGTGTGTGTGTGTATGGTTAAACAGCTGAATTCTTAGACCGTGTGTGTGTGTAAGTAAGAAAGTAAGTAAGTATAAGTAAGTAAGTAAGTGTGTGTGTGTGTGTGTGTGTGTGTGTATGGTTAAACAGCTGAATTCTTAGACCGTGTGTGTGTGTGTGTGTGTGTGTGTATGGTTAAACAGCTGAATTCTTAGACCATGTGTGTGTGTGTGTGTGTGTGTGTGTAAACAGAATTCTTAAACCATGTGTGTGTGTGTGTGTGTGTGGTTAAACAATTCTTAAACCATGTGTGTGTGTGTGTGTGCATGGTTAAATAGAATTCTTAAACCATGTGTGTGTGTGTGTGTGTGTGTGTGTGTGTGTATGGTTAAACAGAATTCTTAAACCATGTGTGTGTGTGTGTGTGTGTGTGTGTGTGTGTTGGTAAAATTCTGTTCCACGGTCGACCCTCCTCTCTGACCCCCGGCTGCAGGGTTCATAGATAGGGGGGTTTAAGGGGGTGCGGGAGTAAGGGGACAGGCTTGGGGGGTGCGGGAGTAGGGGGACAGGCTTGGGGGGGGTGCGGAAGTAGGGGACAGGCTTGGGGGTGGGGGGGGTTTGGGGGGTGCGTGAATAGGGGGTCAGAAAGCCTGTCCCCTATTCCCGCACCCCCCTAACCCCCCCCCCCAAGCCTGTCCCCAAAACCCCCCGCACCCCCTAAACCGTGCCCCCCAAATAGCTGGTGGCTTCTGCTTCCTCGTGTGGGAATAGGGGGACAGGTTTGGGGGGACCAGAAGAGCAAAAATAATGGTGTTCTGTTGTTGCTTGGAATAGATTAATTGGAGGATTCAGCTACTCCAGAATTACCAACACAAAACTAGACAGACATTGACGTGAATCTAGCTGTCATTATATTATAGAAGTCGATCAACAATACTCAATTCATATCTCCCAGTCCCAGTCATCATATTATTACAGTGAGGACACGATTGATTGATTGATTGATTGATATTAGGCACCGCAATAGCTAGTGAGGTCATATAGCGCCAGAGGAAGGTGATAAAGATCGAAATTAAATGAAAAGAGGGACAGTTGAAGATACAGTTAGTAGGATAGGCATACAGTCGTGGTCAAATATAATCATCCACATATGGGTAACTCAAGCAATTTACTGTAAGTCTACTGTTTTCACATTTACATAATTATAATGCTATTGTTTTAAGTAGTTCGTAAGTGCTTGTAGTAAATTAAAAGATGGTAGTTAATGTGTGTGTGTGTGTGTGTGTGTGTTATTGTTTTAAGTAGTGTGTAGTTGCTTGTATTAAATTAAAAGATGGTAGTTAACATGTGTGTGTGTGTGTGTGTGTGTGTGTTATTGTTTTAAGTATGTTTAAGCAACTTGTATTAAATTAAAAGATGGTACTTAACCTATTTAATATTGGAAAGTTTATCGGCTAAGGAACAGCTAGAGGGAAGCTATCAAACTATTACGTGAGTTACCCCTATATGGATGATTATATTTGACACCGACTGTATATATATAGTGTATAATATTATGAACAAGAAACACTATTTATTTATTTTCACGTACGTACAGTTACCAGCACTAATAATTAAGTATCCAGGTGTGCTTCGAATACTACTTAGGGACAGTAAATAAATACACAATAATTAACATCTCCATTGTACAGTTACCAGCACTAATATAAGTATCCAGGTGTGCTTCGCGAATACTTAGAGACAGTAAATAAATACACAATAATTAACATCTCCATTGTACAGTTACCAGCACTAATAAGTATCCAGGTGTGCTTCGAATACTTAGATAGAGACAGTAAATAAATACACAATAATTAACATCTCCATTGTAATTACTTCATTGGTGAATAATTGGACTGATCAAAGCTTCAACCTAAACTATATATATATACTTATTAGTGAGCGTGACTGTACATACATTAATAATATCCAACAGGCTTGCTTCGAATTAATAGCCTACTGATCGAGTATTAAGTGAGCTCAAGCAAATATGAAACTAGATAAACTTTGTAATTGGTTCACTAGTATGTCATAGTAGACCTATAGTATTTATTATTAGTATTTAGTATTAGTATTAGTATTTAGTATTTAGTATTAGTATTAGTATTTAGTATTAGTAGTTATAGTATTTTTTATATAGTATGTCAAATAATTCGAAACTTCAATAAAACTCTGCTGGATACAAATTTTGGATTGAGAGTGTTACCAATAAAGGGACCAATTAATATTATCATTGAGAGTGTTACCAATTAAGTGTGAGAAGTAGTCAGAAAATTGGAGATAAATGCATGAGTTCTTTAAATATTGCCACGAAACACACACACACACACACACACACCTATATGGAAGGAGCTTAATTGCTTGCTTGATTCGTGGCATGGTCAGGAGGAATCAGAAGCCTCCAATTTTTACACAGGGTCCTCAAGGTGAAAGTATATGTAATTTAGAGGAATCAAGGCACTCCAATGTAATAAAAGTGGTCCTGTTTCCTAGCATACTTTGGAGGAATCAAGGCACTCCAATGTAACAAAAGTGGCCCTATAGCTGTTTCCTGACATACTTTGGAGGAATCAAGGCACTCCAATGTAACAAAAGTGGCCCTATAGCTGTTTCCTGACATACTTTGGAGGAATCAAGGCACTCCAATGTAACAAAAGTGGCCCTATAGCTGTTTCCTGACATACTTTGGAGGAATCAAGGCACTCCAATGTAACAAAAGTGGTTCTATTTCCTGGCATACTTTGGAGGAATCAAGGCACTCCAATGTAACAAAAGTGGCATAATTATTTAGAAGAATCAAGGCACTCCAATGTCACTCCAATTAATGTAACAAAAGTGGTATTGTTTCCTAGTATACTTTGGAGGAATCAAGGCACTCCAATGGCACTCCAATTAATGTAACCAAAGTGAATGACCCTCTCAAAAGACTCGCTTCTTCTCTGCAGTGCCGTTTTTATCCTGTCTGACTGACCACGTGTCTACTTTGGGGATGCCAGATACCTCTTACTAAGTCAATCAATACACACACACTGACACACACACACACACACACACTCTCCAACCAAGGTTCCTCGATCACACACACATACGTACTACTAGCTACATTTCTCCTCTGCACACACACACACACACACAGAAACATACACTTTTCCACATACACACATATACACCCACACACACATACACATACACAACATAAGTAAGTAAACTTTTCCACACACACACACACAATTACACTTTTCCACACACACACACACACACACACACACATGTACACTTTTCTCTCTCTACAGACACACACACACACACGTAAACTTTTCCACACATACACACACGTAAACTACCTTTTACACACACACACACACACACACACAGGATATATTACACGATCACAATTACCCTGTGATTTATGTTTGAGAATGGGTGGCTTATGATTCCTTCTGTGTGTGTGTGTGTGTGTTTGTGTGTGTGATTTTCGTGGCGCTTATTATATATTATTGATTCGTTGGTTAGGAATTTTATATACAGTAATAAAGAATTTTTTGATACGACATTTTTAAGCCAAACGTACGATACTTTCACTCTATTGTTATTATTATTATTATGCCAGATGTACGATAATATTATGTAAGAGAGAGAGATAGTGAGAGAGAGAGAGAGAGAGAGAGTGAAGCTGTTACTATATGTGTGTGTGTGTGTGTGTGTGTGTGTGTGAGCTGCCAAGGAGAGTTAGTTCACAAGTTTCACACAGCCACGTCACATAATCCATGTTTAACTCTCTCTCTCTCTCTCTCTCTCTCTGGTTAATTTTGTCTCTGCTTAATTTTCTCTCTCTCTCTCTCTCTCTCTCTCTCTCTCTCTCTCTCTACACACAATCTTTGCTTAATTCTCTCTCTCTCTCTCTCTCTCTCTCTCTCTCTCTCTCTCTCTCTCTCTCTCTCTCTCTCTCTCTCTCTCTCTCTCTCTCTCTCTCTCTCTACACACAATCTTTGCTTAATTCTCTCTCTCTCTCTCTCTCTCTCTCCACAATCCACGCCTCTTTCTCTCTCTCTCTCTCCACACACAATCTTTGCTTAATTCTCTCTCTCTCTCTCTCTCTCTCTCTCTCTCTCTCTCTCTCTCTCTCTCTTCACATACAATAAAATGGGAATCAATTAAACCTGAATAATTGAGAAGGAAGGATTAAAGAGATTGAGGCTTGGAGAAAAGAGATATAATTAATCTTTGAAGCTTCTCTCTCTCTCTCTCTCTCTCTCTCTCTCTCTCTCTCTCTCTCTCTCTCTCTCTCTCTCTCTCTCTCTCTCTCGTTTATATGCATTTAATTAACTCATGCATGCTTATATCTGCTCTTTAAGTAAAAAAAAAAAACTCGTAGAATAGTTCATAATGTTAAATATAATCGACTAATATATTATTTTGGAATATTGTATTAGATAATAAGATTAGTAAAACGGTATAATTGCTATCATACTCAATAATAAGACTTATTTTGTGGTTAATAAAACGGTATAATTGCTAACATACTCAATAATAGACTTATATTGTGGTTAGTAAAACGGTATAATTCCTAACATAATAATAGACTTATTTTGTGGTTAGTAAAATGGTATATAATTGCTAACATACTCAATAATAAGCTTATATTATAGACTTATATTGTGGTTAGTAAAACGGTATAATTGCTAACATACTCAATAATAGACTTATATTTTGTGGTTAGTAAAACATACTCAATAATAAGACTTTTTTTTATTTTGTGGTTGCTAGGTGCAGGAGGTGCCGTTGAAAAAATGTACAACCACCGGCATCAAATAATTATGTTTATTTATGAAAAAAGTTTAGGTTCAGTGAATAAAAATTACTTACTAAATAGGATAATTATATATATGAAGATTAATCTGAAACGCTCAAATAATTATTACTCATTTGTTATATCTTCAGAGAAAAAGAATTATTTTATGTTGCCTTCTATTTATTATACAGATTAAATACCCGTCAAATCATTGCCAAACATTATTTTTGACAACGAATAAATAATTAATAATCTATTTTGTCCAATTTAATATCTCCTATTAGGCTTCTGTATGAAATATTATGTTAAAAACCAGTCATAAAAAATATTAATTGTATTACATTCAACTTAAAACAATCAATTACCCGAATAAATTAAATTTCCCGCCATTATTTCCCCTGACCGAATAACACCCATATTCTTCCGCTGTAAAAAGTAGTACTCATGCGCCATCGAATTAAAGCCTCCATTAACGTAGCCTGGTGATATAAGATTTTTTTCGTGCTTTTCATGACGGGTTCTGAAAGTTTGGAAAGTAGAATTGCAATGCCGTATAAAATTTTAATTCCCGAGTCTATAATGGATGAAAGTAGAGCACAGCGAGATTTCAGTGTTGCCAGCTGGTGCATCAGGCTTAATTATTTTTATGTTTTTAGGGAATGTTTTTGAAGTCCACACACACACACGGGAAAATATAATTATAAATATTGTTCAGGAATAAAACAGGGGATTTTTTTAACCAGCCCAAATAGTAAATATGATCATTAATGATGAAGAGTAAACATGGAATTATTATTGAGGCCTACTAGAAGGGAAAGTCTCTGATGCCAAGTCAAATATAATTATTGCATGTGGAATAAATATCTATAAATATCTATAAATAATATCTACACACATTGGGAATCGAACTATATATCAGTAAGATTATCACAATATAATACCCAGCAGGTCATAATAATAGCCATTGTACCAACACCAACCACCACTATATATATAAAAAAATAATAAAAAATAAAAAATATGATGGAGAAAACCTCAATAATAATAACTAATGGCATATAATTTTGGGTCACCATATTGCTCCCTTTACAGGAATTATAAATTATTAGTTTAACCTCTTACACTCCTTAATTATTGCTGGGTGGATTTATTTAATGGATAATATTTAATAGTAATAAGTAAATCACATAGTTACCTGTGTATAATAATATATATATATACATGGATAATATTTAATCCAACTTTATAGTAAAAATTAAATCACATAGTTACCTGTGTATAATAAATAATATATATACATAGATAATATTTAATTATATCTTTACTGACTGTGGAATACATATAGTTACCTGTGTATAATAAATAAAATAATAAAAATAATATATATACATGGAAAAAATTGCAGATGTTTAAGTTAGGGTTGAATTGCGCCAAGGGGATCTGGCAACACTGACATGGAGTGGACCATTTTCCTCCCTGTGTAATAAAGTGACGAAGGAAATTTTTTTGGAGTTTTTGGAGTAATTGAGGAGTGTACAACCCGTGTAGGACCCTGAAGGACTAATCTAGGGTAACCTTAAGGGCCTCCACACCACCATGACACCCTTCTAACACCCTAAATAAGGAAGATAAGGTGAGTGTGGATAATGTTTATAACTCGTATCATACCTAAATTTTTACTCATTTTGAAGTTAGTTAAGTTTAGTGTAAACAAAAAACAGCTGACTGACTCAATGAATGAATGAATGATGTAATAATAGTAAATAATAGTAGTAGAAATAGTAGTAGTGTGTGACCTATCTTCTCTCCCCTCCCCCCCATACCATACCTCCCTCCCCAGGTCAACCCAGGTCAAAATATATTACATACGTCTTGATAATTAATTAATTAATCCAAGAGGTTAACCCAGGTCAACCCAGGTCAAAATATATTACGTGTCTTGATAATTAATTAATTAATCCAAGAAGTCAACCCAGGTTAACCCAGGTCAAACCATATTACATGTCTTGATAATTTATCCAAAGAGGTCAACCCAGGTCAAAACATATTGCATGACGTCTTGAAAATTAACGTTAATTTATCCAAGAGGTCAACCCAGGTCAAAACATATTACATGTCTTGATAATTAATTAATTAATCTAAAGAGGTCAACCCAGGTCAAAACATATATACATGGCGTCATGATAATTAACGTTAATTAATCCAAGAGGGCAACTCAGGTCTTTTTTTTATTTTTTTTATTCACTTTTACAAACTCTATATATATATCTATATATATATATATATATATATATATATATATATATATATATATATATATATATATATATATATCAGTTTATCAGGCTTTATTTATTTGATTTTTATATATTTATTTATTTATTATTATTATTATTATTATTATTATTATTATTATTATTATTTTTGTTTTTTGGTATTTTAGATAAACATTGTATCATTCGAAATTTAATTAGGTGTTTTTAATATTAAGGGAGTCATAATTATTATTTAATTTAATGTAAGTTAGATAAATTTTGGTATTTTTAACATTAATTGAGTCATAATTATTATTTAAGTTAATGTAGGTTAGACATAATTCTTACTAATTCAATTTTTTTTTTTTTTTGGTATTTTAGATAAACATTATATATATATCGTTGGAAAATTAATTAATTATTTTTTAGCATTAAGGGAGTCCTAAGTATTATGGTATTATTACAGAATAACTGGGTTTTTAGCTAGGATCGCGCAGTGTTACCACATCCGGCTAGGTCCTGGGAATTTGCCCCAGTCACTTTATGATAGTTTACACCGGTTATATGCCGGTAGTTTGCCCAGGTTAGGTCCCGGTAGTTTGCCCAGGTTAGGTCCCGGTAGTTTGCCCAGGTTAGGTCCCGGTAGTTTGCCCAGGTTAGGTCCTGGTAGTTTGCCCAGGTTAGGTCCCGGTAGTCTGATGTTGTCTAGGTTAGGTCAGGTCAGGTCAGGTCAGACTAATTTCCAAATTATGTTTGTAAATAGGGACATATCTCGAAAACGGGGCATCTCCGAAACAAACATCATAGAATAAAAGTGTTTTAGAATGGTCCAAAATAGTGGGTAATGATACTAAAATACACAATATAGTGAACCCAGTTCTTCTGTAAATTTACCAGTATTATTTAATATAATGTAAGTTAGATATAGTTATTACCAATTCACTTTATTTTTACCAATTAGGGGGACAGGCTTAGGGGGGGGGGGTTGGGGGGTGCGGGAGTAGAAGGATAGGCCCGGGGGGTTGGTTTGGGGGGTGTGAGAATAGGGGGACAGGCTTGGGGTGAGTAGAAAGCCTGTCCCATATTCCCGCACCCCCCTAACCCCCCCCACCAAGCCTGTCCCCTTATTTCCGCACCCCCTTAAGGACCCTGTGATTGTGTATGAGAATTGGAGGCTTCTGATTCCTCCTGACTATGCCACGAAACAAACAAGCTCCTTCCATATAGGTGTGTGTGTGTGTGTGTGTGTGT